>OY741994.1:1586804-1671053 GCA_963555575.2 Hygrocybe coccinea | reverse complement strand
GACAGCAGAAGGTTAAAAAAGTGCGAAATGTACTTTGCTAGTGACAAGGAAGGCTAGGGAGGCTTCAGTGCTGCCAATAGATAGAGGTGTGTGCTGAGATATTGCCTTCAAAGTTGTGGAATTGGGGGTGGAACAGAAGTTGAGATATTGAGGTTGAGATTGACAAGTGGTGTACAAGTGGTGTACAAGTGGCATTGAATCTGAGTTCGCATAGGCATGAATTTGGAAGCACCTCTGAATAATAATGCCTCAATATCTCAACTTCTGTTCCACCCCCAATTCCACAACTTTGAAGGCAATATCTCAGCACACACCTCTATCTATTGGCAGCACTGAAGCCTCCCTAGCCTTCCTTGTCACTAGCAAAGTACATTTCGCACTTTTTTAACCTTCTGCTGTCCCAAGCTTACACAGGTGTTCTCAGGTGCTATAACCTGTCATTTGGGGCATTGTATATTGTACAGACATCCTCATGTTGTTGTGGGAGTGCCAGGAACAGAGTTTAACCTCCCAGATGCTCCCCATGATCACCCAGGTATTTTTCGCACTTTTGTGCTCTGTCAAGAGATTTGACTGGACCAAATGCTCTCAGGCCTTGAGACCTTTCATGTAGAATTTCAGTAATAGCCTGTCCATGATAGAGTGGTGCTAGGAGGTTGGGAGAAACATGAGGAGTCAAGGGAAGCATGTTGAGTGAGCGCCTGTTGACTGCTTTCTGAGCACCTTTTTGACCACTTTCTTTGAGGAGTGGGCCACTATTAGTGCTCTAAGAAGGGATGTGGTACATGGGAGTGTGTATCTATAGTGTTCTATGAATGTTGGTCAATTTAATTGTGTGGTTTGAGTTGAGAAATGAAGTAGCACTAGAGCTGACATTGGCCAACATTGAGCAGAGGAAGCTTCATGATTCTAACCTGGCAGATAAATTATGAATATTGACAAGGATATTTGAGGGGTTGGAAATGATTAATTGGACATGGGTTGTCCTCCAACAAATGCCAATCCGATGAGCCAATGCATTGGAGTTTTGCAATGCATCAAGCTCCAACCTCAGTGCTGAGGGTTACATATTACCTGGCTGTAACATGGCAAGGAAATTGTGTATATTGCCAAAGATATTTAGGCAATGGGGCATTGATAATTGACCATGGATCCTCTGCCAACAAATGCCGATCCGATGGCTGGTGCCATCGGAGTTTTGCAATACATCAAAGTCCGACCTCACCACTGAGGATGATAATGCCCTGGCTGTAACATGGCAAGTAAATTGTGTATATTGCCAAGGATATTTAGGCAACAGGGCATTGGTAATTGACCATGGGTCTTCTGCCAACAAACGCCGATCCGATGACCGATGCATCAGAGTTTTGCAATACAGCCATATCTGTCCTTCACACTGGGGATACAATCTCCTGGCTGTAGCATAACAAGTACATTGTGTAGATTGAGAAGGATATTTATCCAACACGGCATTGAGACTTGAACATGGGTTGTCACCCAACAAATGCCAATCTGATCAGCCTTTCCATTGGAGCTGTGCCAATGCCAATGCCAATGTCAATGCCAATGACAATGACAACACCAATGACAACACCAATGACAATGCCGATAATAGCACTGATGATAGCACTGAAGACAAAGCCAATGATAACACCGATGATAGCACCGATGACAAAGCCGATGATAACACTGATGATAACACCGATGATAACACTGATGATAACACCGATGATAACACCGATGATCACACCGATGATAATACTGATGATAGCACCGATGACAATGCCGATGATAATACTGATGATGACACCGATGATGACACCGATGATAATACTGATGATAGCACCGATGACAATGCCGATGATAAGACTGATGACAGCACCCATGACAACACCAATGACAACACCAATGACAGCACCAATGACAACACCGATAACAACACCAATGCCGATCCCTACACCTAAAAAGAGTGATAGCCATCCCAGCAAATGTCGACCCAACGGTCTGAGACAGGTGACAACCATGCCAGCCAATGTTGGCCCAACGGTCTGAGACGGGTGACAACCATGCCAGCCAATGTCGGCCCAACGGTCTGAGACGGGTGACAATAATCCCAGCCAATGCCAGCCCAATGGTCTGAGATGGGTGACAACCATGCCAGCCAATGTCGGCCCAACCGTCTGAGACGGGTGACAACCATGCCAGCCAATGTCGGCCCAACCGTCTGAGACGGGTGACAACCATGCCAGCCAATGTCGGCCCAACGGTCTGAGACGGGTGACAACCATCCCAGCCAATGCCAGTCTAACGGTCTGAGATGGGTGACAACCATCCCATCCAATGCTGGCCCCACGGTCTGAGACAGGTGACAATTATCCCAGACAATGTCGGCCCAACCGTCTGAGATGGGTCACAATTATCCCAGCCAGTGTCGGCCCAACGGTCTCAGACCATCCACTATACTCTAGCACTTGACTCGGCCCACCGGTCTCACATGGCACATATGACACTCCTCAGTTGCCCCGTCAAGTAACTAACAATAATAATTTCTCGGCCCATCTCAGCTGGCCCGACTCAAACCCAACATTGTCACCCTTAGTTGCCCGGTCACAGTCGGGTTAAGTCATGGCATGGTCTGGAAGGTGAAGGTGCAGATGAAGATGAAGATGAAAGTGGACAGATGAATGGTGAAAGTGAAGGTGAAGGTGAAAGTGCAAATCAAGATGAGGGTGAAGAGATGAATGGTGAAAGGTAAAGGTGAAAGTGCAGATGAAGATGAAGATGATGATGGAAGAGATGAATAGTGAAAGTAAAGGTGGAATTGAAGATGAAAATGAAGTCATGAAGATGAAAGTGACCATGAGATTGATGTGAACTGTTGAAAACATAGTGATTAACTAAAAGTTAAGGCATAGCATGACTCTACTCATGAGTGTAAGTAGTAAAGAATCATATCAGTTGGAATACACTCATTTTCAGTAAGGTTATTGAGCTATAAAGCTTGGTAAGAAGTTCTTGATATATTGGTATGTGATATATCTATCATCTGGTATGTGTAATCCACCTATGCTGAAATGCAGATGAGAACATCTTAGCCAATTCTGCCATTTTTATACATTGGATACTTACAGATCCCATGTATGAAACACTTGGAGTTGGCAGAGGATTTTTTATGTATTTTATTACTGACAATTGCAATTCTTGATTCCAGATGTTAAAAACACCACAAAGAGACTAAGGATATATTGAGAGGCCCCCAAAAAAATTTCCAAAAAGTTGCATTACTTGCAACAAGTATATTCCATCTAAAATGATATTTTCATTCATACACTCATGAGTCGACTCACGCGATGCCTTACTAAAAGTGATATTTGCTTGACATCTTTATGTGGATAAGAAAGGTGGAAGTGGAAAACATTATCATAATGAAATCTTACAACTTTACTCAAACTCCACTCAGACTCCAATTGAACAATTACCAAATATGGACCATGGGAAAATATTACCTAAAGTGATTATGATGCCCGTTATGTACACAATGCTAAATATACAATTAGATTTACTTTATATACAAAACTGATTGAGAAAAACACAAAAAACTGAAAAATAGCCAACACTTTTCAGAAAAGCATAGACTGCAAAATGCATATTCCAATTGGAATGTTCCAAACTGATAAGCATTTCAAAGACTACTAATGAAAATAGGCCATTTGGATTGGAGTTCAATGATTCCTTGAAGTCTGAGCATTTCAATCAGAATCATGGCCTCAGTGTAAAATACTGCAAAGGTGATGAAAGTAAGGTTGAGATTGGTACAGACACCAATGATGCCAAAGACACTGATGAGCCAGGTTGTTGTTGTTGCTGTTGCTGTTGCTGTTGCTGTTGCTGTTGTTAGGTATTAGTAGGAGGAATGTCTTAGTAAATGTGTTGGTGAATGCATTGGTTCACAGTCCAGGTCTAGTCCATGTGGACTCTATGTGGACTCTATGTGTATATATTATTATTTAGAATCTTCATCAGTGCACGAAAAGTCCTGATAAAGTCCATAAAAAGTCCAGATGGAGTCCATCTTGAGTCTGTCTGGCATGAGTCCAGCTTAAGTCCTGATGAGGACTGGACTGGACAAAAAATTTTGATAGACTTTTGGTAGACTGAAAGTGGACTTTAGAGGGACTTTTCGGACTTTTGGTGGACTTTTGGTGGACTTTGGGTGGACTCCAAGTGTACATCCAGGGGACTGACAAATACATGGGAGACCCTTCAAAACTTGGCTGTTCTCCACTATTTTGCTTATGTTTTATTCACTACTCAGGTTCAATGTTACTATTTGACTGTCACAGTTCAATTCAAAGCCTCAAAGCCCTGGCATCAGGAAAACTCAAGTTTTCCTAAATAATCTTAAAACCAAAATTAAGTAAGTATAAGAATAATCTGGCTACCCTTGAAGCAGGAAGGGTCTCATTGTTATGGATCACTAGATCAGCAAGCTCCAGCAACAGTCAACCAAACTCAAACAGGATCAAACCAGAGGGAACACAAGAAACAAGTTTATATTCATGGTCAACTGCTACTATACATCAAGTAGCAGTCCAGGGGGGAAGTTCCAGGTAAGTGAACCAGGGGGTGGAAACCAGACTAAATGTGAAGAAGGGTACAATATGGCTAATGACCTGCTATATATAGTGAACTGACTTGAAGATTTGAGGGTAGATCTTTGGATCACAATATAACCATATGGAGATAAGGTAGAAGTCATTCATACTCAACTAAGTGTGACTTGATGTGACTTGACATAACAATCCATCACTATCCCAACTTTTCTTGACCAGAACTTGTAGATACAGCATATGTATGGTTTAGATTATGCTGCAATTCAGTTTATATCTGGTTGGAATCAACAATACAACAATAATGAGTGATAAACAGAAGTACTGCTGCACAGTCACCAACAAAAGTTGAAAGTGATTACAGATAACAAGTTCAGCCTCTCAACAAGGCTCAGAAAAAACCAGTGAAGTCTCTCGATTTTTACTGTCTTGAATTCACTGGTTTAATTTAAAATTTACCTGTACTTCATGAATTCTGAACTCAAGATAACTACAATTTGTCATGTTTTGTAATGT
The DNA here is from genome assembly GCA_963555575.2 of Hygrocybe coccinea. Lineage (NCBI taxonomy): Eukaryota > Fungi > Basidiomycota > Agaricomycetes > Agaricales > Hygrophoraceae > Hygrocybe > Hygrocybe coccinea. The sequence goes on along the minus strand of OY741994.1, from coordinate 1,665,927 downwards.
TTTTATCACATGCCCCTACTAGAACCTATTTGAGTATGAATGGCTTCTACCTTACAACTAAACCATGTGATCAAGACCAATAAGGCTGCTGTTATGATTTTTGGCTTTTACCCCTGCCTTTGCTTCGACAACACATGACACCTGCTGACTGATCAACCTATTCCCACAACAATATCTTGATCCCACACTCTCATTGGACAATACCCCAATACTGACAGCATGTGACAGCTTGAAGACACATAACCATTCATACACAAACAGAACACGAAGGAACCTGAACACAATACAATCTGGAATCCCTCATGAGTCATATGATATGATACCCCTACATCTCATGACTCCAACCTGACTATTCAGCTCTTGTCATGACCCATGACCAGTACACACACCCAAAGACAAGAATACTCCATACCCTCCTGGTGACCAATCATACCCAATGATATGAATGATCTGGTTCTCCACTGATCAATTGTATGTTAAAGTCTATATGTTTATGACATTGCTATTGTTCTTTCAAGATTCACATACACAGTTCCTTGGTCCTGTCACATATGGATGAATAGCCCTGTGTCTGATGACCAATCAACTTTCTTATTTCAAAGAAGACTGACACATCATCCCAATCCTCATGGTTACTTTTAGTGTACAGCAGGGGTGTTATATATAGGGTTTCCCATGGTGTGAGTAGGGTGTGCTGATTTGGGAAACCACCAGAACTGTGGAGGAAACCATAAGGGTAACGAGTTTTCCCAGATTTCCCACGCTTCATCTGCTATCACGAGTTAGCATCACTGTCCACAACTCTCACAATGACACTCCTCCTACACTCAAATTGCCCCCTTGTACATTTCCCTCCTGGGGACTCAATGCAGCTTCATCAGCATGTTTGTTCATTGCCTTGTGTCCACCTTGGCTTGTCCTCACCCTCAATTCAAAGGTGGCTCCCACTGTCAATTTGGAGTCCAAAGACAAATATATTGCATGGTGGCTAGGGCAGCATATAAAGCCCAGGCAGTCTCAGTGGTGTGGTGCATCAATTCCCTTTCCTTTCACCTCATTATCACTCAACAAATATGGGTAAAAAAAACACCCAAGTCTCTGCAACATTGAGATCAAGACAGAAGTCATTAGTATTGTCATCTTGCTCACTGTTGAACCAATCTTCATCAGCCCAGTCAGCACTTCCACCAATGGCAACTGCACAGCCAGTGTGATTGAGATCATGTCTGGTAAGTAGAAGGATGACAAGGACCCCTGCAAGACACTCAGTAAGGCAATTCTTGATAGTGTTTGACTGTGCAACACTGATGTTACCATGTCTTGACAGAGGCTAGTGTTGGGGAAGTTCGGTCTCAGACCGATCCAAACCCGGTTTAGACAGAACCGAAACCGCCGGTCTCGGTTTCGGTTTGGGAATTTCCAGCGGAGACCGAACTGTTCGGTTTCGGTTTGGGAGATTTGGCGGCCGGCTGAACGGTTTCAAACTCAGTTTGAACCGCAAACTGACAATCCAAAGTCGGCTACTTGGCTGACTTTGAAAGTCACCCAAAGTCACCAACCCCCACCAACAACACCCCCGATGTACGCCAAACAAGGACGATGGAGCACCCGAGGTCGACAAAACGGGCGGCGGGGTACTCCCTGCTGCCCGCGTATGTTTTTTATTTTTATTTATTCGAACTTAACTAACCCATTAACAAATTATAGGTTGACCAACATACTACTACCACCATTACCACCACCACTACCACTACAACAATGACAACAACGACAACGAGGACGACGACAATTGCCACCACGATGGCCACAACCACCAGGACGGCCACAACAACGTGTCAAAGTTGGATGCCAACAACAACGCGTCCAAGACGCGCGGGCACGCAAAGGAATGTGAACGGGGTGGAGTTGCAGTCAAGAAGATGGAATGGGCAGCGGGGGGTGGTGCATCCACCCCCGCTCCTTTGAGGTATGTTGTTTTATTGATGTTTCTATTGATTTTATTTGTACATAACAGAACGCGACACGTACCACCACCACCATCACCACCACTAACAGAGGCAGCCAAAAAGACATGGTGTTCACCTCTCTATGGTTTTTTCAAGGAGGATGTATCCATTTTATACAAGAACAGACAACTCTACCACTTCTTTGCCTGCACTGCATGCCATTGCATAGGCCAAATGGTTGGCATTCATTGTTTCCAGGACAAGGGTGATTGTCACTCCACCACAAATCTGAAGCATCATGCCCTTCATTGTTTTGGCAAGGATGCCATCAGCAATGCCATGTTAGGGAAGGGTCAAAATGATGACTATGAGTCTATTTTTTGATCATTCGCTCACCAGTGTGCAAAGACAGCAACCACTGCTGCTGTGCAGACATGCTTGGCCCCTGATGCTAATGATGACTTCACTGACTATGGGAATGTATCAGTGATGTCAGCTGCTTGTGCTTGCAAGCTGGATGAATACCTTTGTGCACCTGTTGAGGCTGTCGCTGATCCACTCCAATGGTGGCACCACAACTGCTTTGTCTATCCCAATCTCCACCACATGGCACTTGACTTTCTCAGCATCCCAGGTGAGTCATTTATTAATGCGCCAATTCTGTTGACCCAACACACTTCCCAGCCACCTCAACAACCATCAAACTAGCATTTTCTCAAGGATGACATCTCCTTCCCCACACTTGAAACAGGATGTCAGGGGAGACTATTGCTGCACACCTGTGCTTGGGTTACTGGTGTCACAAGGATCTCATCAGTGTTAGGGATATCATTGATGTTCTCAAGATAGCTGAGCAGAAAAGGAAAAGGGCTGATGGTGATGATGGCAATGGCAATGTCAAGGAGACCAAAGAGAGTGTGAGCAAGAATCAAAGACTTGTTTTGAGCCAGTCTTTGATTTAATATACTTGTGCTTTGCCCTATACCCCTGGGTAACATGACAAACCATGTATGAACATTGGAGATAACTGCTACTCCACCTGTTTGTGCTCAGTTTTCAGGGGTAGGGGTAGGGGTTAGGTAATTCAACCTGGGGGTTACCCCTGCTGAACTCCAGTTACCTTTGACACCCAACTCATCCCCACAATTGCCATAGGTTCTATTGGCATCTCCACCCTTGTGGATGTCTAACCTATATTCAGATAACACAACCTCCCCACAGTGACTCAGACATTGGGTCCATCATAGTTACCAACACCTGATGACTCCTTTGATCTACCTTGGTTGACCATCCTGCTCTTCTTCTTCATATGTCACCCCCACATTTGTTGACCTTCCTTCTCATCAGCTGACCACCAGTACTTAGCTGATAACCCAAACTCACACATATGACAAGTCCTCTTGATTCTCCATGAAGACTTACACTCTGATATGTTTCAACACTGTCACATACTGCTCCATTGATTCAGACCATTCAGACAGAGCAACAGCTATAACCACCAATCTCAATTGCTGTTGCCTCATCCAATTGGCCTCCCCAATCATACCAAGAAGGTGTATCATGCATGTGTATCCATAACCCCAATTCCTTGGTGGTTCCAACAAGTCTTCACCTAACATAATATCATGGTGACAACTGATACAACTAGTGTTGGGGAAGTTTGGTCTCAGACCGATCCAAACCCAGTTTAGACTTGAACTGAAACTGCCAGTCTCAGTTTCAGTTTGAGAATTTTCAGCAGAGACCAAACCATTTGGTTTTGGTTTGGGAGATTTGGCGGCCAGCAGAACAGTTTCAAACTCAGTTTGAACCGCAAACTGACAGTTCCAAGTTGGCCATTTGACTGACTTCCAAAGTCACCAAAGTGCCTTCTGCAACCAACAATGCCCACAACATATGCCAAATGAGGATGACAGAGCACCTGAGGTGGATAAAACAGGCAGCAGGGTGCCCACATACATTTTATTTCATTTATTTTATTTATTTGACACTAACTCACATTTACACTAAGTTACCATCAACAGCCACCACAGCCATCACCACCACTACCACCACCACCATCATGGCCACCACCACTATGACAATGATGAAAACGACAGTGATTGCCACCACAATGGCTGCAACAATGATGGCCACAACCACCAGGATGGCTACACCAGACACCAACAACAATGTGTCCAAGATGCACATGCGCACAACCAAACATGAACAGGGTGAAATCACTGGAGTGGGAGTCAACAAGATGGAACAAGCAGCGGGGGGTGGTGCATCCACCCCCATTCCTTCTTGGTATGTTGTTTTTGTTGTTTTTTGTATTGATTTTATTCATATATAACAGAATGCAGCACCACCACCACCACCACCACCATGCAACACCAATGTGGCCAATGCAGGGTCAACCTGCCTGTCACATGTGTACAACATGCATGACATGTCAGGACACCCATGCAGAGAGGCTCATATGCCACCACGTGTCTGCCAAAAACAACCAATGTGGGTGCAACCCACCTATTGTTGCATGCACAATGTGTATGATGCATCTGGACAGCCATGTGAAGAGCCATGTGTACAGCTCAACACCCATGCAAGGTGTGCCAGCACCCCAGTACCCTAATCACACCTCGCACACAGGTTGGCCATGTCAATTGACATGTGCAACACTGTTGCAAGGTGAGAATGGTGCAGGGTGACTGACCACCCAGCAGTTCATGGTTCAGACTACCCAGACCACATTTGGACTGAAACCAAACTGATGTAAACAGTTTACATTGGTTTGGGATTCTTTAGCAGGAACTGAATGGTTTGGTGCTGGTTTGGGGCAAAAAGGCCCCAAACTGGACCAAATTGAACTTCCCCAACACTAGATACAACATGACTATCAACTATGTTAAACAACTATACACTAACAGTTGATCCCCAGACCTCCCCCTACAATGTACCACCCTTTCTCTATGACATGGATTACTCCTGTGCCATCCCAGCTTAACAATGATCAGTCAGGTGACCAGTATGCTGATTACTCATCACTATCCCATAATGCTATGCATTACCACTACCTCAGTTTGATCTTATGACATGTGACCAGCACATGTTCCATAACAGGTTCCAGTGTAGTAGTTGGGCCTGGGCTGTCACATAACCCAGTTCCCACAGTTGACCTTAGTCAGTAGGCTTCCTGATGTAGATAGTCCCATCCCTTGACATCCAGCATTTCCTCTCAATTCCTGCATGAACACCCGAGAGGTCCTTTGGGACCTCTTCATGATGATGATGAGAGTGTTATTCAATTGGTTGATTCTTTTCTTGTCAATTTCTGCTTTTTTTACTGCTTTTTCTCATGAAAATGACTTTTTTGGCCTCACCACTGGTTGCTGGATTTTCTGTTCACCCTTGGCTGCACAAGCACCTCAAATTGTAGTGGTTGTGCCTAGTCTGTCATATGACCTGGGTCCCACAGTTGGATCCCTTATATAGTGCTGTCCTGTCATAGTCTATCCATCCTATCGTATCCTGTAGTGACTTCCCCTTCTGTGCAAGAGCACCCCCAGACCCTCTCCAGCATTACCCCCCACACTCTTGTTTCACCTATTGGAGCCCTGCATTGCCCCTCATTGCCCTGGAAGTGCACCCATAGCCCCCCAACTCAGACACCAAGCTCTGTTTTACACCATACCTGGCCACCAATCATTCATCAAGTTTCCCCACATCCTTGTACATTTTCCCTAGACCCTATGTTGGCTCCAAAATGCCAACACCCTACTTTTTCAACCCAACACCCTACTTGCATCTGCCATGTCATCCTTTTCAACCCCATTTTTTCATTACTGCTGACCCCCTGTGCTTTCATCCAAGCCCCAGAGGCCTTGTTTGGCACTTTACAACTCCAGCCTACCCCTTGTTACCTCAAAACCACAGTCGCCATCTATTTTAGGGAGCAAGTTCACATTGAGATCCACCACCTTGATGGCACCCCTGTTTTATGAGCACCCCAGCCCTATATGCACTGCTGAACACACCACACATGTACTGAACCATGTGATTGTGCTTATTGGCCAATGCAAGCCATTTGGGCCCCCCTCCAAGTCACCATGTCATGACCCCTGCATTTTCATGATCCCCAGCCCTATATGCCTTGGCCTCCTGCAGCTGCACTCTACTCACTGGAACCCCACATTTGTCTCTTACTGCCTCAAATGAGCCCCCATTGCCATTTTTTGGGCACTCCAGCAGCATGCCACATCATAACCCTGTTTTGCCAGTGTCCCTGGCCCTGCACCTGCTGGCGAGAGCTCAGTACACCTGCATCCAACATCATAGATCACCCTGCTTGATTGCATTACCCTGAGCAACCTGCTCCCACCATTTTGGGCCCCAGTGCATTTTCCCATGTCACCAGATCATGGCCCCTTGCAGCCTTGCTTGGCCCCTGCAGCCTTGAGAGACATGCTTTTGGATCCATTGGTGTAAAGACTGGTTTGCAGTCTGTCATACCAAAACATTTGAGTACAGTGTCAATATATTGATGTTGAGATAGGGTAATTATTCTTTTAAGTCTGTCCCTCTTAATTTGAAGTCCCAACACGAATTTGGTTGCTCTGAGGTTGTATATTTTGTAGTGTCAGAGAGCATGTTTTTAACTTTGTTCATGAATGATCGAGACATTGCAGCTAGTAATAGGTTGTCAATATACACCACGAGGAAACATAGGCCTGCCTTTTGCTTGTAAACATATAAGCAAGTCTTGGCATTCAGACATGTGAAGTGGAGATCCTGGAGCATTTGGTCTAGTGTCTTGTTCCACATGTGTCCAGCTTGCTTGAGGCTGTAGAGTGACCCTGAATAGGCACCAACAGTGTTCTGGTTTGATCTTGACTCCATCCAGGGGCATCATGTACAGTTCTTCAACCAATTCTCCATTCAGGTAGACTGCCATTACATCCATTTAGTCAAGTTCTAAATCATACTTAGCTGCTAGTGCCATAATAATGTGTAGGGACTCAAGGTTTGCCACAGGAGTGAAGACCTCCTGGTAATCTGCTCCTTCCTTCTGTATGAATCCTTGGGCCACAATGTGGATTTTGTATCTGGTGACATTCCTGTTTTTGTCAAATTTCAGCCTCATAACTCCTTTGGAGGTAATTGGCTTGATGCCTTTCAGGATTGGGACCTCTTCATATATGTTGTTTGATTTGAGGTTTTCTAATTCCTCTTGGAGTGCACTTGACCATTTCTCAGGGTCCAGACCAGTTAGAGCCTCCTCTAGACTTTGAGGTAGGTTGTTGTTTGATGGCCCAGTACCACCTAGCCCAGCAAAATGTACCATCATTCAGAAAATCGATTGGGACCTCTTCAGTGCTTGGCTCTGGGTTTTCTGGTGCCATGCCTGTGGTTTCTAGGGTCCTCATTCAGCAAGTCTCTTACCTTCTTGTTCAAGAGTATGTTGCAGTTTTTGTATTTTTCCTCCCAGATTTTTTGGTCATAATCCACATTTTTGTTGGCTGTTGACATGTGTTCCTATGTGTCCCAGCCATTTTGGTTGCTGGCAGGTACCTTGGTGTAGTTGACCTCAAAGTCAGAGTAGGTAGTTTTTCTTGTTTGACTGGTATGGCAGTTGTCCACTGAGGAATCTGTGACAGTGTGTATTGAGTTTTATAGGTTGCCTTTGGGACTGACATCATGGGTGTTGGCTCCAGCAGTGTGTCTCCCACTGGTTCAGTTGGTTCAGTATTATGTCCTCTAAAGAGTAGAGGCTTGTCAGGATCTTCCTTGTCAACTACTGTGACTGGTCTCCACTGGGGACACACATCAGTTTCTGGTTCATTTTCACTTCCTTGGATTAACAACTCTCACCGACCCTTTGATTCATTAGAGTAATCTGTCTGGAGATTTTCTGGTGGAGTTCCTGCTTCATTGAATTTGACATGTCGGAAAGTGAAGATTCGGCAAAGGAGATAAGCTTTCTTATCAAGTGTAGCTGATTAGTATACATTTTATTGCCCTTTCATTGAGCTTCCCTTTTGCTGTGCCTTGTGTATAAGTGCATATGCTGGATATCTGAATGGGCAAAAAAGTGACATGTCCACTAGGTTTAGTATTGCCTATACTTGGCTTGTCAGAAAAGGCTGAGTTCAGGCAACACTAGTGAGTTTAGTGTAGGGAATCTCCTTATCTATTCCTGAAGCTGGGGATTGTGCAATAAGGTAGGTGGCAGTTGCCATGGCATAAGTCCAGAAGGATTTTGGGAACTTAGATGCATAGAGCATGGCTCTGGTTTTGATGGCCAATGTTTGATTTATATGATCAGCGATCCCATTTGACTCTGGTGTGTCTGATGTCATGGTCTGGTGAAAGATTCTGTCTGCTTTCAGCTTAACCTCAAAGTCCTTTCTGTTATACTTGCCACTGCCATCAGTGATGAGGAAATGAGTCCACCCCTTACCAAAGTGGATAATACTAGTTCAGTTCTGAAGAAGGCCTGTGTTTCTGTTTTCCATGCTTTGTATATTTTCTGAAAGTCTGACTTGTTTTTGGTGAAGAAGACCCAGGGGTGTCTGGATTATATATCAGTGAAGGTTACCCATACCAATAACTGTTGTAAGAGGTGGGGTTGACTGGTTTTCCAACATCTGAGTGGACTATGTCCAGTAAGCCTCATGCAACAGTTTCACTGCATTTGAATAATAATTTCTTCATTTTGCCCATAATGCACAATTCACAAAAAATTGGCACCCCAGCGAGCATGTTGACATCTTGATTTGATTCTTAGCAACCATTCATTTTAGTTGGTGGATACCTACATGTCCCATCCAATGATGTAGTATGTTCACATCCATTGACAGTAGTACTCCTGCCAGCATTCTGAGGGGTTGCACTTGAAGGTGGTATAGTCCTCTTTATTGATGAGCCACCATGATTTTGGTGTGCCTTCACAAAACATGTCCCATGCTTCCATCAAATGTGCTAACATATCCTGTGTTCCCAAGTTTGCTCACAGATACAACTGAGATTCAGAAGGTGGGGACTAACAGAGTGTTTTTCAGGCATACTCTATATTGTTTGTTCCCAATTTTGCTGGAGATCCATACACCTGCAACCCCAGTTGCTTCGGCAGTGGAGTTATCACCAAAGTAAACTAGATGAGGTGGATCAAGTTTCCAGAAAGTAAGCATGTTGAACTACTCAGGGTGCAGGACAATGTTGGCAGTGGCTCTGCAGTCAATTATTATGTTGTTTCCCTTTTGATGTGGTTCAGACGTGAGGTAGGCATAAATTCATGGCCATTTCTGTTGAGTTATAACTACATTGTCTGGTTGTACTACATGGGCCTTGTTGCCTTCATCTGATTCATCATTGTCCGATTTGTCATTTGAATCACCCTCTGTTACATTGTGTGCCTTCATTGTTCCTTTTTCTTGCTTATCTTGACATTTTTCCTTTGCTTTCCCTTTCTCTTTTAGATTTTGGCAATCCTCCATGCTGTGTGCACAATTTCCATGGACTTTGCAGAAGAGTTTCTTGGTTCTTGAGACCTTCAAAGCAGATTTGACATTTGAAGTGGGTACTTTGGGTTGCATTGCATTGTTGTTGAATTTCTGGATGTTGGTGGCATGGGCAGCAAGCTTGGCTTCAATCATTGATAAGGTGAGTTTTTGTCCATCTGGTACTGATTTGGTTATGGCTGTTTTGAGTGTTTTCCAGTCATCATTGTCAGGGATTGACTTGAGGAGCAAGGGAAGTAGGTTTTCTGGAAATGGGTACCTAATGGAGTTAAGACAGTTTTTGTTGCTAAGGAAGGTGGTGATGTGGTCTGACATTGATTTCGAGGATGGTGCATTATCATACTTCATCAACATGAGTGCACAGAATGTGTGGAAAGCAGTGGTGATGGTGTTAGTTTCATCATGTCATATAACTCTTTTGCAGAGTTTTTGGCACAAGTGATTAGGAGGATATTATCACTTAGGTATCATTGTATGATATAGTGTTGGGGAAGTTCGGTCTCAGACCGATCCAAACCCGGTGATACGCAGCTGCATGCTCTGACCTCGTAAATATTCTATTTGACCTATTCTAACTTCGAAACACTTCAGACACACTTCTATGCATCCTACCTATGCCCTACACTCATCGCTGCACTGCGCTTCGCTGTACAACTTCGCGTTTCTCTCATTTTCATCGCCCGCACTTCGCACCGCTCCGACGAACATCACACTGGTTTTCTACCTTTTTCAAATGTTTAACCGCTCAACTCGGCTCATCTCTGACATCACCCGAACCTATGTAGACCCTTCGCACGGCCGCGCTTTAACCGGTTGTCAAATAACGGATTTATCGCACTGTTTCACACTGCTAGGGGTATTTTTCCAAATACTCTATCTTTCAAATACTTTATATGCTACTCATCTCGCCTCACTTGTTGACCCTATTGCACCATTGCTTCGCCTTCATTTCACATGTAGCTAGCTTGTGTTTTCTTATTTTCATAATAGCTACACCATAGCAACCCCTATCATATAAATACCCCCTATAGTTTACACACTAGGGAGATGTCTTGTATACCCCCGATTCCAGTCTATCATATCACATCTTTACTGCGCTGTCCATGCGATAGCTCCGCACTGCTCTATTTAAACTTTGCGTTCCTTCTACAAAGTGCTACGTTTACGCCGAAAACATCGCCGACTGATGTGCGCGGCGTGCAAAATGAAAGGGTGCACCACGGTAACGTGAATGGAATCAAATACAAACTCTACCACGGTGCTGTACAAATTCTGAGGGGTTCAATCTCAATCCAAAAGGTTAGTAAAAATACACAGAGGTGCTCTGAATAGCTGTGATGATGTTTCCGATGTGCGTGATGTGTGCAGTGTGCGCGGCGTGTGCGAAACAGTCGGCAATGTTTTCGGCGTAAACGTAGCACTTTGTAGAAGGAACGCAAAGTTTAAATAGAGCAGTGCGGAGCTATCGCATGGACAGCGCAGTAAAGATGTGATATGATAGACTGGAATCGGGGGTATACAAGACATCTCCCTAGTGTGTAAACTATAGGGGGTATTTATATGATAGGGGTTGCTATGGTGTAGCTATTATGAAAATAAGAAAACACAAGCTAGCTACATGTGAAATGAAGGCGAAGCAATGGTGCAATAGGGTCAACAAGTGAGGCGAGATGAGTAGCATATAAAGTATTTGAAAGATAGAGTATTTGGAAAAATACCCCTAGCAGTGTGAAACAGTGCGATAAATCCGTTATTTGACAACTGGTTAAAGCGCGGCCGTGCGAAGGGTCTACATAGGTTCGGGTGATGTCAGAGATGAGCCGAGTTGAGCGGTTAAACATTTGAAAAAGGTAGAAAACCAGTGTGATGTTCGTCGGAGCGGTGCGAAGTGCGGGCGATGAAAATGAGAGAAATGCGAAGTTGTACAGCGAAGCGCAGTGCAGCGACAAGTGTAGGGCATAGGTAGGATGCATAGAAGTGTGTCTGAAGTGTTTCGAAGTTAGAATAGGTCAAATAGAATATTTACGAGGTCAGAGCATGCAGCTGCGTATCACCGGTTTAGACCGAACTGAAACCGCCGGTCTCGGTTTCAGTTTGGGAATTTCCAGCGGAGACCGAACCGTTCGGTTTCGGTTTGGGAGATTTGGCAGCCAGCCAAAAAGTTTCAAACTCAGTTTGAACCGCAAACCGACAGTCCAAAGTCGGCTACTTGGCTGACTTCGAAAGTCACCCAAAGTCACCAACCCCCACCAACAACACCCCCGATGTACGCCAAACGAGGACGATGGAGCACCCGAGGTCGACAAAACGGGCGGCAGGGTACTCCCTGCTGCCCGCGTATGTTTTTTATTTTTATTTATTCGAACTTAACTAACCCATTAACAAATTATAGGTTGACCAACATACTACTACCACCATTACCACCACCACTACCACTACAACAACGACAACAACGACAACGAGGACAACGACAATTGCCACCACGATGGCCACAACCACCAGGACGGCCACAACAACGTGTCAAAGTTGGATGCCAACAACAACGCGTCCAAGACGCGCGGGCACGCAAAGGAACGTGAATGGGGTGGAGTTGCAGTCAAGAAGATGGAACGGGCAGCAGGGGGTGGTGCATCCACCCCCACTCCTTCGAGGTATGTTGTTTTATTGATGTTTCTATTGATTTTATTTGTACATAACAGAACGCGACACGTACCACCACCACCATCACCACCACACATCACCACCACTACCACCACCACAGCAAATGGCCAATGCGGCCAACGCTGGTTCAACCCGCCCGTCGTCGCGCGTACAACGCGTATGACGCGTCCGGACACCCACACGAAGAAGATATTATGCTACCACCACCACGCGTCCACCGAAAACAACCAACGCAGGTTCACCCGTCGTCGTGTGCACAACACGTATGATGCGTCTGGACAGCCATGTGAAGAGCCGCGCATACGGCTCAATGCCCACGCAAGGTGTGCCAGCACCCCAGCACCCCAATCACACCTCGCACAGGTTAGCCATGTCGATTGATGTGCGCAACACTGTTGCGAGGTCAGAATGGTGCAGGGTGACTGACCACCCAGCGGTTCGTGGTTCAAACCGCGTTTGAACCGAAACCAAACCGATGTAAACGGTTTACATCGGTTTCAGTTTCGGTTCAGGATTTTTCAGCAGGAACTGAATGGTGATGTGCAGGTGGGGATAGTAAGAAGGGAATCTGACTATGTAACTGCTAAGAAAGGTGCGAGGAAGTTTCAGAAAGCCTACTCTAGGATAGAAGAGGAAAGAGAATGACTAGAAAGGTGTGAGACACTCAATATAAATGCTGCGATAAAAGTCGAAGTGGTGCAATAAAAATCAGAGAGTTGCAATAAAAATAAGAAAGTCGCAATCAATAGAAGGATCAGACAGTGAGAGAAGACAATATAAAGCGAATGGACTGGGTCTAAGACTAAGGGTAGGCTCTGAGACAAAGGGGGATGTGTGGGTTCTCTGTCTAGTGGCTCATACATGCAGGTATATAAGCTGTAAGGACGAAGGAAAAGGGATGAAAGGAGTATGATATAAGAGAGAGGGGTATATGTATCATAAAGGAAGAGTATAGGGGACAGTGCATAAGAAAGTATAACAAAGGAAACAAAGGAAATACTTCGAAATGCGATAACTAAAGAACTCCGAAGTCACAGATGATCGCAATAGTCGCGACTTGATCACAAGGTTGAAGAGTGTCGGGTTGATGTGAATCGCGTAGAATCGTGAGATATATTGAATCGGAGGCCAGGATTGTACGGTGCGTATCAACAGTTCGGTTCCGGTTTGGGGCAAAAAGGCCCAAAACCGGACCGAACCGAACTTCCCCAACACTAGTATGATACCCATTGCTCATTTGTCCCATGCCTCCTATGTGTCATTGTAACTGATTCAAGATATTGATGCCAATGCCAATTCATCTGTTTTCCTAGAGCTTCTGCCTGCTGTTGAGGCAGAGGTGCTCATTGTTGGGATGATTGGTTTGGTGTCTGTTCCAGTGACCACACTGAGTACCTGTTTTTCACTCAGAGCTCCTTTGATACAGATGCTTCATATTTGACAATTCAACAGCCCTTCAAGGATGGGACAATTCAGTTCTTGGTCTTCTCCTGCCATCTCACATGCAATGGGATGTACCTGGGGCACTTTTGATTGTTTGAGTCATTTGAGTTTTGAGGCACCCTGATCAGAAACAACCAGGGCTCATAATCTCTCATACCAAGAGACAATTCTCAGTTACAATGAGAGAAAATGACTGTTTATTAAACTTTATTTATAGCATACCTAAGAGACAATTCTACAATGACTATAAGTATAATGTATGCATCAGTGTCTAAAAAGACATACCTCAGTTGCAGTGAGAGATAACAACTGAGGTATGTGTTGGTTACACTGGGTCACAACTGTATCGTCATCGCCCAGCAATTTTGAGGTATCATGCAATGATAAGAGCTATATACTGTACTAATTTGTTCAATTCACCACCCTATGTGATGCATGACACTGCTGGTGAATTCAGCAATTCACCATAATTGGCAGTGACACATGACACACCATGAAATTCACCACTATGCTTGAGGCATTGAAGATTGCCCCCACTATGCTTCAGCATATATTGCCCAGCCAAACCCTCTCAATAACAGAATTCATTTCTTTCCCAATTTTACAGGGTTCAGGTAAACAAGATCAAGATGTATTTATTTTGGAACACCTCCCAACCAACCATATCCACACTGTCTTATCCTTGCTGGCACCCACTCTTCACTTTGTCCAGGGCCTCATGGATTGTATTATGTCCTTTATCCTGCGGACAGCCAGATTCTTGGCCTGGAGAGACAATGAAATCAAATTTTCCCCACTGTGGCACGTGACATTCCCGAAAAAGGAAATGATATGGGCAATTCACCGTTTGGCACGTGGACGCGTGACATGCGTGACATTTCGCCGTTTCTGAGCGTGCCGTGACGCGTGACCGGTGAATTGAACGAATTAGTACAGTATGTTATAATATTACCTGTTCATCATTTATAATCCCATGTCATGATTTCCTGATGACAGACTCGGAGCGACTGTGATCTCGTTTGACGCGTTGGATTGGATTCGTTAGTCTGCAAAGATGGAATCTATTTTGACTTGTCTGGTCGGCGTGCGTACGTGAGCCAAAATGCCATGACTGTGGTTGACTTACGACCAGACCTGAATACTTCCTTCGTTCGCTTCGCTGTTGCAGATGCATCTCCTTCTCGCAAACTTGATAACGCACTTTTTCTGCAATTTCTCGACTACTTGCACAATCCTGCAGAGAACGATCAATGTATCTAGCCTGGCATCAGAGGTAAAACAGATTGACTTGCGGGGCGTTGTTGACTGAAGCCCGAAACCGCATGACGTTTAGCAGCCGGCTTGCCGATCATCCGCTGGGCCAGGACTGCGCTTTTGCATGCACTCCAACTCTTGCACGCGATAACTGGATTTGCATTTCGTTGCCTGATTCGGGCCTCCGCTGGTGGGCATGCATTTCATAGATGAGGCCTTGAGGTGTGCAATATGCCACGGCCCTGAGCATCAGTGAATAAGGTCGGCAATGTCGGCAATACTTGGCTTCGCTGATGACCCTACGCCGAGTCAGCTTCAAGCATTCACGCGATTTGCAAAGTGGGTTTTGCTGAGGGTTGCTTCTGGAGATCGTGATTTGAAAACACCTGAACGTCGTTAAGGGTGAGTTGTTGGCATTCTCTAAAATGGACCTTCTCAACCCAACTGGTGTCCAAGTCACCCCCAGGAATCGGACCAGCGTACGTATCCACACATATCTCCATGAACATAGGCCGATTCTCTTCATTCTTGACTTCAAGAAATGAATCCCATTTTCTTCATTATGTTTATGGCAGGTGCTACTGCGGCGATGGCAGGGCCTGCACTATCCTTATGGTTTCAGAGCAACAATTGCGCTGAATACAAGAATGTGACAAGTTGCTCAGTCCCTTCGGGTCTAAGATCGTGGGCCCTAGATTGTGAAGGGAGCTGCACTCCGACGAATGGCTTCAATAGTTTCATATCATTCGGTGCGGGCAAGAAGTATTCTTCTTGCTCCTTCTATAGAAACGATGGTTGCAGCGGCCCCTACCAGTCCTATCGCGGACAAACTAGCGCATCGGATAGCCCAACTTGCCAATACCTTAACGGCGTCCGATCAGTGCGGTGCTACCATGGATGCTGAAGCATTTCGGTGGGTGAATCATCTACTTCGAAATAATACACCGAATGATTGGCCTATCGCAGTGAAAATCCCAAGGTTCCATTCTGGACAGTCATGGTTATCTGATGGTGTACTTTCAAATTTGACTGTCGTTTGGTACATTACGATTGGTGTAGAACTACAGACAATTTTGCCTTACAAATTTACCGCTAAGATGATGACTTTCAAGTGAAGTTCACTTTGGAACTTGAGAATATAATGAGGAGGGATAAAGTACATCCCCTCTGCAAGTCGTCAGTAAAACATGGGTTGTCTTACTTTGTCTTACTATGTTAATTTATCTTGGTGGTGAGTTAAGACAGACTAACACAGTGGGCAAAAATACCTTTTTGTATTCTACAAATAGCTTGAAAATATATTGCATAATTCAGACTTTGAAAGTTCTACAAATGATTAGCCTTATGGAGTATGCCCGGTTACAAGTCCCTATTAGGGAAACATTTTGTATATGGTCAGTTTTCACTTCAGGGTCGCAAACACTACAAACGCCAATTCGCCATACCGTGGGAATAAATTTAACAAACTGTGGGAACAAATTTGAAGTCCTGGGAATAATTATGAAACCGTGTGACTTTTTCCTCTTGTAACTGTGAGAACTTGTTGTCCTAATCAGTAAGAACAATAAGGTAGCTGGATCACAGCTACCAAATTCGTAATAGTGAACATGTGTGATCAGCGCTGCTGAATTCGGAATGTGGAAAGAGCTCCACTCTCACAACTTGCTTGGTTAATTGAGTTTAGGAAGTGTAGTAAGAAGAAAGTCACATGATGGGATGGCATACAGACTTTCAAAAGATTTGTTGCTTGTTTTAGTCCTGAATTACAATGGAGCTTGGTCTGATACAACAGTCATCTATAGCATATCTAACACATGCACATGACATTGGTTGTGCTCATTCTCTTATCCACTGGCCACAAATAAATTCCACAACCATTGACAACATATTAGTTGGATGTTGATGACATTTGTAGGATTTATTTAATTTGTTATGACTGGGAAACCCCTGCTGAACAGTTGACAAACAGCCAAATGGCGTTCGACAAGGGTGTGTAAGGTCATACAGAATCTTTATTTATTTATTTCCTTACCAACTAGTCATACAACTGTTGTACAGCCATCTATAGCATATTTACTACATGGGCATGGCATGGTTGTATTGATTCTGTTGTCCACTGGCCACAAATAAATTCCACAACCATTGACAACATATTAGATGGATGCTGACGATGTTTGTGGCATTTATTTAATTTTTTATGACTTGGAAACCCCTGCCGAACGGTTGATGAATAGATCGAACGGCGTTCGACAAGCCTTTGTAAGCTCATACAGAATTTGCTTATATTTATTTCCTTACCAATAAGGTAGCCGGATCATAGCTGCCATAGTTGTAATTGTGAGAATGTCTGGCCAATTTTGGATTTTGGAATGAGCATCACTCTCACAAGCTGCTTTGTCATTTGAGTGAAATAAATTTATGCAGAGTATGATGCTAAGAAACTCTGAAACTCACATGATGGGACAGCATACAAGCCCTCCTATGTGGTTTGAAAGAAGTTGATAAATTGTTGTTTCCGTTGGTCTCGAATTGCAATGGTGATCAGTCTGGATTGCAAACATCTGTCTTCAATAGAATCCTCTATTTTTTGAATGATCCTGTATAGTTTGGGGTGTTATTATTTATGGTGTGAGGGCATGTGCACTTACTGCCTCAATTGTAACAATATCTCACTTCTATGATTTTGTCTCTGGGTTGCAATATGTGTGGACTGTCTAGATGTCTGTTCCACCCACCAAAATACTCTCCATTTTGAGCTAGTGCTCAATGTTGGTCTGACCAAAGCAATGTGTACCAGGAAACTTGTCAGTGGTTATACATTTTGCTGATATAGATTTAACACTGTTGTACAGCCATATAGAGCATATATGAGATATGGGCTTGACATTGGTTGTATTGATTCCCTTGCCTACTGGTCATAAGAAATTTCCACAGCCATCTACTGCCTATTTGACAGATGTTGGCAACATTTCTGGTATTTTCTATTGGTTTATGACTGGGAAACCTCTGTTGAACAGTTGATGTGTGGCCAAAGGCTGTTTGTCAGGGGCTTGGGAGCTGTTACATATTTTGCTCGTATTTATTTTCCTACAAGCCACCCATAATACTGTTATACGACCATCTCAAACATATTTGATGCATGGGCATGACATTAGTTGTGTTGATTATCTTGCGCACTGGCCATAATTAAATTCTACAGCCATCTACAGCGTATTTGACAGATGTTGATGATGTTTCTTGTATTTATTTAAATTTTTATGACCTGGAAACCTCTGCTGAATGGTTGACGAATGGGTTGAACGCTGTTCAGCAGGGCCCTGAGAACTGTGACACACTAAGCTTATATTTATTTTCTATAGAACTAGCCATAATACAGTGG
This sequence comes from Hygrocybe coccinea, assembly GCA_963555575.2. Classification (NCBI taxonomy): domain Eukaryota; kingdom Fungi; phylum Basidiomycota; class Agaricomycetes; order Agaricales; family Hygrophoraceae; genus Hygrocybe; species Hygrocybe coccinea. The sequence continues at coordinate 1,647,745 of OY741994.1, read as the reverse complement.
TAGACCCATTGCAGCATAATTGAGATGTGGTCATGACATTGGTTGAATTGAGTCTCTTGCTCACTGGCCATAAATGAATTGCACAGCCATCTGCAGCATATTTGACAGATGTTGACAGTGTTTCTTGTATTTATTCAATTCTTTCTGAGTGGGAAACCTCTGCCGAACGGTTGACGAACGGATCAAACGCCGTTCGTCAGGAGTGTGGGAAGTGTGACACATTGTGATTATATTTATTTTCCTAACAATTATACCCATATGCAACATATTTGACATATGGTTATCATGGTTGTATTGATTCTCTGGCCCACTGGCCATAAATAAATTCCACAACTACAGCATATGTGAATGCTTGTCAAACATGCCGGTTCAACACCCATACACCCCTCAAAGTTGGGTCAACTATATCAGTATTGCTTTATGATCCAACATTTCACACAGGTGATGAATTTTTGCCATCAAATAATCTTGAGATATCCGCTTACATATTGAAATTATTTGTGTTGTTATCATAATCGCAAAAATGTTATAAACAATAAGACTATCTAAATGTGGTATTCACACTGAAGATAGTCTTATTGTTTATAACATTTTTGCGATTATGATAACAACACAAATAATTTCAATATGTAAGCGGATATCTCAAGATTATTTGATGGCAAAAATTCATCACCCGTCTCCTGTGTTTGTAGTGAACACTTGTCAACTTATGTAAATCTTAAAATCAGTGATATTTCACTCGACTCACATACATATGACATCTCAGATGATAGCCTAATATTCCTCAGCATTATCAGGAAAGCAGGACTTTCCCAAGAACATAAGGCCTATGGTGAGTAATGGTATATTTGGCTATGTTTTCGCTATCTATAGAGGTTTTAGGACACCGAACACATGCGCAAAACACGTTGATACCCAGCTCCCCCCCTCTGGGCACGGAAACCCTAATAAACGTATTTCTACCTTTTTTCAACTATAGCGCGACACTTCCGCATTCAGCGAACACACAATACACCTGCGATACCTTTGCAACCTACGCACGCGCAACTCCAACCTTCTTGCCGATTTTATACGTGACCTTGTGCATACTCGCACTACATTTCACAACCTTGTGATACCGTCTTGCTGTATCCTAGCTGCGTGACCCGATCTCAACACGCACCCCATGCTGGGGGAGTGATGCATCACTCACCCCTAAGCTCCGAGAACATGCTGATGCATGATTCCCGCTGCTTAGCGGCTCAGAGTGATGCATCACTCCTGGCTTTAGGCCCTACGCTAGATATGGAATGGTAATTAAATATTAGTTGTACATGTTATGTCCCAATTAAGCCAGGGTATAATGGGGGATGATTTTGAGGATTATTTTGGGGTGGATAATTGGGATAATTGCAGGATAATTGGGGGGTTATTGTGGGGGTAATTAGGGGGGTGATTGGGGTTGGATTGGGGGTATTTTGGGGGGGATTGGGAGAATAATTGGGGCATAATTAGGGTCATTTGGGGAGTGTTTTTTTGGGGGGGTTTGGGGCTTAATTGGGGGGTAATTGGGGGGCATCTGGGGGGGGCATCTGGGGTATTTTATTTTACTTATTCTATTCTTGCTCATTTAAATGAATACAAAATATATTTTATTGAAACCATGTAGCTACATAGGGATGTGGGAGTAGGGAGGGGTTGGGAGTGGGAGTGGGGAAGGAGGGAAGTTGGAGGGAGGGAAGAGAGGAGCAAGAATACTTACACCATTCTCGGCATCGTTGTTCCCCCATCATCTCCGTTGTCCTCGTCTCCGTCCCTGTACCCATTGTCCCCGTCTTCGCCCCTGTACCCGTCGTACCCATACCTGCCGTCCCTGTCCCTGTCATCCTCGTCGGCATCATCCTGGTGTCCCTGTCCTCGTCGTCCTCATCTTCATCCCGTCCTCTTCTTCCTCGTCGTCGTCCTGGTCTTCGTCCCTCTCCTCGCCATCATTGCCATTGTCGTTGTTGTTGTCTCGGCCACTTCCATGTTGCTGCTGCTGCTGTTGCCGCTGCTGCTGGTGCTGTTGCCGCCAATGCTGTTGCTGCCGCTGCCGCTCCTCATCCTCATCGTCTTTGTTGTCTCCGTCCTTGTATCTGTTGTCCCCGTTGGTGTCCGTCATCCCTGTTGTCCTAGTCGTTCCCATCGTCATTGGTGCTGTCGTCCTCGTCCTTGTTGTCCCCATCTCGCTATCCCCACCTTCGCCGTCTTCGTTGTCCCTGCCCTCATTGTTCCCAGACTCCTCGTCGTCGTGGTCCTCACCTCCCTGCGCTCACCATCCTTGCTGCTGTGGTTGCCGTCCTCGTCGCATTGCTGCTGCTTCTGCTGCTGCGTCCACACATGAGGGTGAGGGTGGTGGTAGTGGCTCCGGATTGGTAGTCAGTAATGTAAAAATAATATAGAAAACAAAAAAAAACTTAGCAGTAGGGCGTGGGCCTACCCACACCCAGTACATCCTGTGAGCCGTCGCTGTCCTTGTCTTCTACATCCCCGTCGATCCCGTTCAGCCTGGCCACCTGGCGTGGCCCCGTTTCCTGTGCATCGTGGTCGTCTGCATCCATTGTGGGTTTGCCAAGCGCCAGGGCTGTTGGTGTGTTCATTTGGCGCGGGATTGCTGGAATAAAGGACCTAAAATCAATGTGAAATTAGTTAGTAATATAAATCAAAGTATAAAACAAAAATTTACCTCGGGTGCTCTTCTGCACCCGTTGATGAATCTCATCGTTGTCGAATACAAGTCTTGCTTGAACTTGCGTGGGAATTTCAACCAGAATTTGCTGAGTTCCTAAACGGGGCCGAGTTGCCATATGGGGAAGGATGGCTGGATTTTCATAATATTATTACATGTAGTACAAGACCTCAATGGCCAGGGCAAGACCCTGAAAAGATGCAAGTATTGTATATCTACTCTAATGTTAATTTGAGAATTTTATTTTGCCATACATAGAGAGCTATGCACAATGTATTCTAACACTCTGCCAAAACTGGACCCTTAAATGATCACTTCACAAATACTCCTCTATAAAATCTAAAATTAATTCTAGAAGTCCTAAGTGAAGCACAAAAATATTTTGAAACAAGTGCCTGGCAGTTGGAGCTGCCGGAAATGTGTTATTGCTAAAAAATGATGGAACTTGGGTCAGTGGCTGGCTTGAATCTTGAGTCCGAAATACAAGTATATATACATTACAGCATAACAAAATGTGCTTACAATAAAATTAGACATGTCTTTAAACACGTTGAACACTTTTGACTATATGACTATTACCTTTGAATATTTGAATAGCTATTGTTACCTTTGAACCAATAACCAATATCATGATAATACCATGAATTTAGAGCTCCTTATAGGAGCCTTTCAAATATTGGTATGAGAATTAAAGCAACTCATTGTGGGAATGGTTGGGGGAGAATAATGGGGTGAATGAAGTGGATAATTGGGTGGAATGGGGGTGGTAGGACTCTGAAGGTGATGGGGGATAGATAATTGGAGGGTGATGGGAGATGGTTGGGGGATGGTTATGGAATAATTGAGGTGAATTAGAGGGTTAATAGTGATGCATGAGGTGATGGAGGATGCATGCGGCATACACCTTGATGAATTTGGTGAGACTGGTTTGATACAAGTAGAGCACAAGATCATGGACAAAATCAAATTGATTGCAAACAATAATAAGATGATGAGGGGAGGTGGTAGGGGAGTGATGGGGTGATGAGGGGGTGATGAGGGGGTGATAGGGTGATAGAGAGATAACACAGGTGATGGGGGATGGTGGGAGATGTTGGGGGATGGTGGGGGGATGGTGGGGGATGGGGTGTTGGGGGTAGCTGGGGGATGGTGGGGGGGTGTTGGGGGTAGCTGGGGGATGGTGGGGGGGTGTTGGGGGTAGCTGGGGGATGGTGGGGGATGGTGGGGGGGTGTTGGGGGTAGCTGTGGGATGGTGGGGGATGGTGGGGGATGGTGGGGGATGGTGAGGGGGTCATGGGGGGTGGTGGAGGATGGTGGGGGATGGTGGAGAATGGGGTGGGGATTGGGGATGGTGGAGGGTGGAGGGGGAGATGAGGGGGGGATTGATGAGGAGGTGATGGGGGGCTTGATTTGGTGGTGATTGGAAAGGTGATTGGAATTGATGATTAATGCCCTCTAATCCATGTCCACTACACTCCACATCATCTCCCCATAACTCTCACCATCCCAGCATCAACCCCCCACTGCCTTCCATCACCTCTTACCATCCTCTTACCATCACCCCATCACCCACCATCCCCCACCATCCCCCATGACTCCCCTACCATCCCTCATCATCCCCCCATTCCCACCTCATCCCCCACCATCCCCCATGATTCCCCAACCATCCCCCATGACCCCCCCACTATCCCCCACCATTCCCTACCATCCCCACCCCATCCCCCACCATCCCCACCCCATTCCCCACCATCCCCATCATCCCCCATCATCCCCCATGCCCCCCACCTTCCCCACCCCATCCCCCAACCATCCCAACAGCCCCCAATAACCCCCAATTACCCCCCAATAACCCCCCGAATTATCCCCCCGAATTATCCCCCCGAATTATCCCCCAATTACCCCCCGAATTATCCGCTAATTACCCCAAATTATCACCCCGTCTTCATCAGGATATAACATATATATTTAATATCTAATTACAAATTTGTGGTATGAAACCCAATGATGCATCACTCCGGAGCCGCTAAGCACCGGGATTCATGCATCAGCATGTCCTCGGAGATTAGGGGCTAGTCATGCATTACTTTCCCAATAGCACCTGGTCACCTTCATACGCAATGTATGGGGCGCATGGCGGAAGGGCTGCTTGGGCTTGACATTGTCAGGAACTGTCGATTGATTCAACAACAAGCAAGTTTTTGGCAATGCGCCTTGGATGGCCTGGTCTGGGTGACAAGATGTTTGAGAAGCGTGAGCAGAGTATGCCACTGACCTCAATTTTGGTGTCCCCTCCTGAGAGTGTCGCAAATGAATGTCTCAGGAATTGCTCGTCATTTGATTCAATTCTGGACAATGATAGGAGGTCTTCCATGGATTCCCTGTTCGACAAGACTGGTCAACCCCAGTGAAAATCCGATGTGACCTGACCGGTTCACATCGGATTCTGTATGATGAACCGATCCTGTTCGATATTCCGGACCATAGCAGATTGTAAATAGGATGAGATCGGCTCTGAACGAATTTGAGATAGGTTCACATCGAACAAGGTCTGATTGCATAGAACTAGTATACAATTGAATAATGCCCCCTACTCCCCGCTTCCCGCTCCCCCTGCTGCTCCATTCCTCCCCATTCAGCTGCCTATCTAACCCAAAGTCAACAGCTTGCGAGATAGACTCAACTTCTCGTATTTCTGTAAGAGAGGGAGATCAGTTTGGTATGTCAGAAATTGAAAGAATGCGCACATCTTTTGTTTCCTTTTCCAACATATCCCAAATGGCAGTGAATTCCACAGTGGTTGTAAGTGGGTGTTCTTTTACGTAGTCAATGGCATACAGATTTCTAAGAAGGCCGAATATCATCAGTGCCGTCCACAACTTGAAACATATCTAGAACTTACCTTGCTGTTGTAGACTTGGCATTAGGGCGCATTTTCTTTCCTGGTAATTTCTTGTCTGCTGGACAAATCGTGGCTGGATTTTCTGTATCTTTCTTCGAAGTAGCAGGTAACTTAGCCGTAGATACTAATTTTGATAACGATTTGTTGGCGTCGACCTCGATCCCAGCTAAACGTGAAACAAATGTTGCTTTGGGGCCTGGGAAAGAGTTGGCCCTAAAGGAATTGCATCAATCGGTGAGACGGTTGCAATACTCGGGCACTTACAGAGGGTCAACGAGGGCAAGACTCGGAGTCTAGAAGATCGGCATCAGAAAAGGTAAACTGTAATGTGAATATATGTAATACCTTTATTGCCATACCTGGCTGTCTCTGTGTCTCCTCCGCTTCCAGTTCCGTGGGTTTTATGGGGGTGGGCTGTACAATTGCAGATGATGCTGGATTCGAGAGGATGTCGGTCAATTTAGTGCAAACTGGCAAAAGAGGTGAAAGCGGCGTGATAGCAAGTGGTGAAAGCGGTGCGACAGGAAGAGGTGAAAGCGGTCCAATAGAAAGCGGCGAAAGAGGTGCGACAGAAAGAGGCGAAAGCGGCACGATAGCAAGCGGTGAAAGCGGTGCGACAGAAAGAGGCGAAAGCGGTGCGACAGAAAGACGTGAAAGTGATGCGACAGAAAGAGGCGAAAGAGGAGCAGGAAGTGGCAAAAGAGATGTAACGGGAAGGGGTGAACACGGTGCAACAGGAAGCGACGGAAGCGGCGCAGTTGCAGGAAATTCAGTTGATGCTGTTGAAGTGCACTTTGGGGCAGGAGCCATTTCAGAAAGGTCTTCTCCCATCCCATCAGAAGAGAGCCGTGGAGTGGGAGGGGTGACAGAAGTATCGAGCACTTTTTGTTTCTTGGGGTTAGGATCTGATGTAGAGGAAGGCAAAGGTCGTTTCGAGGAGGTTTTACTGTCCGTATCTTCTTGTTTGACATTCTTGCAGTCTTTGCCTTTCATTTGGTTCCTGTACCAGCCAGGATAAGTGTCAATTGCTACTTTGTCAGCTTTCCAATCCTGTTCGCAAAGTCGTAACTCAGGAAATTGGGTGTTCATCTCCGTCCGATAATACTGGAGACTGGCAAGGTCAAGCTGTGTCCACGTTTTCGTGCTCATACCAGACTTCCTGAACTGCAGGAAAATCTCCCGTGCTCGTTTTCTAACCTCCATAGCCCTTGGTCCGTCAATTGGTACACCATTCGCGTCTTCGATGTATAACAAAGTGTTTTTCTTGCCAGAGGAGCTGTTGCTGTCGATGGTTGTAATATCTTTGTTGAGTTTACTCCGTTCCCAGTGAATTCGGCGCCAAAACTGGACTTTTGGAAACTGTGATTGGTTGAGGGGGACTGGACCAGCTGCAGATGGAGGTGATGGCACAATGTTGGAATTGTTGTTGAGCAATGGCGATGGTTCTTGTGCTGCAGCCCGCGATGCTAACATTGTGTATGCGAACCTACCAAAACTCCCATGTCATCTTCAACAGATAGAAACCATGCACATACTTCAATGATTGCAATTCTGACTTTATCTTGATGTTTTCGTAGTATAATTCCACATACTGTGGATTCCCGCTCTGAACCAGTGCATCGTGTGTAGCCTCAGCTAGAAGTTGCGAAGTATTCGACTGGAATAACGGTGAAGCTAACACTGACTTTAATACCATCAGTATATGAGGAAACCAAAGAGCGAGAAAATACTTGTTGCGTTCCCACTGAATCCCACAGATTGTTGGCCGAAATGTGCCTCAGAGGTCCAAATTCACTTGACACTGGGCTGAGTGGCCTTGATGGACTTGTAGGAGTGGGGAGAGCCTGAGTAGGGGGAGAAGGCTGAAATAAGTGGAAATTTGGCGACGTCCACTTGGTGTAGTCCATCCGGAGGTGGGAGTATCGGAAAGACTTGAGATATTATAACTCCGCACCTGTCAAGTATGCCCTAAGAGAACGCTTATTTTACATTGTACATCATACCATTGCAATTACATGTAATTATACGTTGTCATTCTCATCTTCGTGAAGACCAGCAGCCTCGACAACACCACCGCCCAGGTACACTACATCAAGTCCTGGTTTCTCTACAACGAAAAAATGGTCTTCAACAGCGTCAAGAGGAACCAAAGCAACAACGGAACGTATTGACTTCACATCGACAACCTGGAATGCTCCAGGACCTTGATATTGGCATGCCCAAAGTGCCCCATGAGATTGTTCCAACAGCTCAGCAATGGGTGGTGAATACAGTGATATGAGGGCCAAGGTATGCGTCTCAGCTCCAAGAAGAGCACAAAAATAATATTGGACCTCAGCGAATTCAAAGCGACCATTCAGATGAAGCTTTATCACAACATGAGTTGTGAGCCGTTTGAATGACTCGGAGAACAAGACACACCTTCACATTGCGTGCCATCCGGACCTTGTTGAGTGGCTTCATCTTTTCCTTCCACGAAGATCGGGCAATTTGGCCATTGGGAAGACGAAGTCGGGCCCATCTAGCAACACGGGCACGCCAACCGGGTCTAATGTCCCCCACAATATTCTCAAAATATGTTTGCACTGCGGTGTTCTCATTGCCGTCTAGGTAGTGAGCTGTGTTCTCCTTTGCCCTGAGCAGGACGTATCCGTCTCCAAGAGCTTCAGCACCTCGAGGAACCTTGTCTTCCTCAGGGTCAAGGTCTGGAATCATGGCCTTGAGGGCATTAACTTGAGATCGACGGAGACCGCGTTGTGAAAGGTTTGCAAATGGTTGAGATGGTTGTTTGATTTCCTCACCGAGATTTCTGATTGTGCGCTCCAGTGTCCATTGTGTCAGATATGCTGCAGGGCCGACACGGACAACCTCAGAGGCAAGATGAGTGAGGGAATGTAGGCTCGGACGACAAAAGTGGATGCAGTCTGTTCGTCGTTGATAAAACATTGTTTCATATTCTTCGATGAACTCAATAATGAGTCGGTGGGCTGAACCAAGTTGTGATGCAGTAATGGAACGCTGGTGGAAGATGCGGATAGCCATAACAAGCTTGCAAAAATGCTGCCAATATTTGTTGGGTAGGACTTTGTAGAAGAGACCGGGTCCGAGGCCATACATGTACATGAGATACTCCCACGCCTTGTATCCGCTTGAAATCTTTTCAGCGGGATTGCGAGGTGGCCGGTCAAAGGAACCGGGGAGGTAAGGTGTCGCAGCTGCTACAGCTTCTCCATGAGTTTTCCAGACATCACCTTGCAAGACTGCCCAATCCCAGTCTGCAGTATTATCTGTGGGCTCACACTCCAGTTTCCCCCGGTACTGCTTGATGAAAAGGTCGGGCGTATTGAGCGATGCAAGGTGCATCAAATCGCCTGGAAATGCATTTGGTACACCGAGTGTTCGTGTAGGCACAAGGCCACTAAAAATTGATGGCTTTGAAATGCCAGTCAACAAGCGGCGCTTCTCATACTGGGTTTGGTTTGTGGATTCGAGAAGAAAGTTGAGATTTTCTTGGTACTCCACAGAAGATGTACCAGCTAGGGTTCGGAGGTCCACATCTTCATGATCAGATCCTCGAGTGTGGTAATTCTCAGGTTTGAGATGAGCGGGATAGTAGCTCCTGCCCCTGAGATGCCCTTTGACAGGACAGTACAGGCAGCATCCAAATGCACCAGAGTGGCCAACGAGACCACTGAGATAGGTCATCCCAGGTGTATCTGTCGTTCCAAATGCAAAGAATACGAAAGAGGTGAAAATGCGGTTGTTAATTGCATCCCAAATACGTAGACCCTCCCTCTGAAGGCCGGCAAGATGGTGAATCCCAGGGAAAAGGAATGAATCGACGTTTTTGGGTTTGTTTGGACCAGGAATAAAACCACCCGACAAGACATATCGTTTCTTGTAGCGTAGTTCAGGGGAATAGTTGAGAATGACCCAAATATAAATCCAGCAGTCGGATGCCTTGTTTTTATACAGCTGTGCCCCATCGAGTGACAGAAGGACAAGAATGTCATCAGCTGAAATGTCTCCTTGCCAGACCGCATTCAGATATTCTCGTCCATGGCAATAATCATCAAACTCTGCGATTTGTCCACCGTTTTCCTGGATCTGTGCTAGAATTTCTTCTGTCCGCTCCCACCGGTATCGCATATTGGCAGAGGCTTGTGGAGTCCGGCAGAGTGCTTGGAGTTGTGGGCCCAGAGGGATCGTAGAAAATTTCTGGCATGCAATTTTCTTCTTTCCATTGCTGGATGCTAATATAAATGGATCGTAGCGACTTTCACCACATGTTGGGCAGGTTTCGAGATTGCCGAATGGTCCAGTAAAGGCCAGACAGGTATTGATACACATATCGATAATGAGCGGCACAACGCCACTCAGTTCAGTTACTTGGCGTTTAATGGAATCATGGGTGAGAATGGGATCATCAGGGTGGCGGTGGAGAATAGCATTGCGAGTTCTGGTGTACGTCTCTTGGGAGGCATTGCTGACAGCTAAGAACAGGTCGATGGACAAACGAAGGTCCGCATCATCAACGTCGAGTGGACTCTGGATTGGTTGGCGCAGGCGTTGAATGACCTCTGGAGGTAAATCTCCATTGTCCAAAGTCGCTGTCTTGACGCCATCAACAAATGAAACGGCAATCTTGAGTTCATTGAGATGTACGATGGTCAGATCCTGGTCAGGTTCAAAAGAACCAATGTCGTCTATGACAGGTGGGTCATCGGGTTGCTCAACAGGTATTTCAGGTAGGTTTTCGCAATCTTGCCCCATCAGAACTTCCACAACAGCAAGGCTACCGTGGTCAACAGCATCTTCATCCGACGACTCGGAGTCCTATAAAATAATTGTTTGGTGTAAATGATGTAAAATAGTATGAGACGCACCACTGCAGCATCTCCTGCTAATTCTTCAGTTGACATGCTAGCGTCCATGACTCCGACACTGTCATCATTCTAGAAAGCAAAAAAGATTAGGATATATTCCATGTGAATGAAGATTATATGTACCATGTCTCCTTCGTTGAAATCGTCTGCATCCCAGTCTCCACTGTCATTGCTATTCCCCATTTCAATCTGGCAGCCCTTGGTCACCGCCGTGCTGGTCATCAGCAATTGGGTTATCCTGCTGGACCTGTGCAAGTTGCGGTAGCACAACTCCTTGAGCAGCCAGGAAATCTTGATAGTCCTCTGCTGGTTGGTTTCAAAATTTTGCATGGTCGAAGTAGGTTGTCCTGGAGACCTTTTCCCTCTGCTTGCAGCGGACAGGGCAGTCGCAGAAGTATTCGCGGGGCATCACAACAGTGTTGGTGGCAAAAGGTGGTATGTATTGGCAAATATATACAGATGGTGCCGACGCCATGGTATATTAGTATGTGGGATAGCACTAGTGGACGTTTAGTGGACTTGCAATAGCAGTAGTATGTGGACTTGCAATACCACTAGCATGTGGATTTGCAATGCTAAGCATGTGCATATTGGTTTTGCGCGTTCATCTCACATGACGCAATGTGTTCAAGTCACTCCAAATCGATCTGATCAGACGGACCGTCAATTTGTCGATTAAAGCCGACCTGATCCACTGGGATCATATGGGATTATCACTGGGGGTCAACAGTCCTCCATGTCCTCCAACTCAGTATTCGGTGACAACAAACAACACCCGCATCTTTTCGATAACCACCTTTTGCCACACAATCGAGTCACGGCCAACTCCATCCCCTGTCTATGCTCAGTGTCAACAACCTTCATAGTCCCATGAAAGATACAATGATTAGTGTAGGTTGACGTTTATGCCTTGAATGACTGTTCTTTTGTGCTAATGGACCGCTAGGTGCTTGGCAGTGGTGGCCATGTTCGACACTGATCTGTGGGTGCCACATTCAAGGCATGGCCAGGCGTCAAGTTCGAAAAGAAGCGGAAACATGCGAATGTACAGGACATGATCCGTCCTCCTGCTTATGATGATGGCAACAAAGATTCCCCGAACAAGGCCCGAATTATTGAGATGCCTTCAATAATGTCAACGTCGTCTTACAAATTTGGCGGGGAGTGCATGATCAGGGCTCAACGTGGTCTTCTACAAGAAAGTCTCGAAGACAGTTGTCTTAGTGCTGAAGGGGAGGATCTGACTTCCTGTGAGTAGGAGCATGCTGTAGTGTGTAATTTCACTCATATTCTTTACTAGGTGGTCCTGTTCTCTCGACCATGCCCTGCGTCCTGTTCACGATCCAGTACCTGCAGCTCTTCGAGTTCTGGTGTAGAAACCCCTCCTCTTTCGTGCTCAGAGGGTTCACAATCAGAAGGCTCGCAATCCATGATCTTTCTCACCATGATCTTGGCAAATACTACGCACCCCGGTGTAACAACTACTGCCCGGACAAGGGCACAATCTAGGGCGCAGTGAGTTCAAGAGCTGATTCTGTGGCCAATTTCTAACAGTCACAGCTTTGAGGTCTGCCGTCTTGGAACATTTGTTTGGTTCTTGATTAAGCTTGATTTTTTGAATCGTGTTATGGGTTTTCTTAATTTGCTTCCGGTCCAATTTGCCTCTTATTTCAGTCTTAATTTCCTGAAACTCTTATTTCGTCTGGTTTATGCTTGAGCCCAAAAATACTAAGAGTTGTTCAAGACATATTTCCTGTCTTGGCTGTCTTAGTTGTCTTAATTTCAGATTCAAGATGGCTAAGATTGGCTAAGAAATATTAAGCCATATTGGGTTTTCCTGATGAATGCGTAGATATTGATGGGGATAAGGTTGCTTGCCATATAGAGCAAGTCTCCACATCAGGTGTGGAGTGTAAAACAGGTGCGAAAATACAGTCCACATTGTCGAACGAGGTACTATGACCCATCAGGGATTCGGCGCTCCCCTCTATTCGGCGTGTCACAGCATGTCACAGTGGCGTATTCAGATTCCGCCGCTTGGGGTTTTTATAACTGAAAAACCGTAGTAACGACTTGGAATGAATTCTTCTAAGTACATAAATTGCTGCCCTACGTGAAATGAAAGAAATTGTAAGGTGTTTCATTGTAGAATTGACTCAGATGGGATGATGGACCAGGTTCCGTAACTTCCGTTTGAGCCAATTGGAGACTGGTTGAGAGGTCCAACGAAGATCCGCTGGCAGCTGCAAAAGTGCCTGAGTTGACAGAATATGATGGACCAGCATTGGACTCCGGAGGTCGCATGGACTCGGAATTGGAATGGCCAGTGTGGCGACATCCTGAGGTAGCGAAAAGGCCTGCAAATCATGTGTTTTCAGATATCTCAGGGTGTTCTTCCAAATGAGTTTTGATTCGAGCACTAAGCTCAGGAACCGTACCATCAGTGGACAGTCCAAGGGTGCTGGCAATTGTTAAGAAGTCAATCTTGAGCTTGTAAGATCCAAGAGGCTTGTTGAAGGTCTTCGAGACCTTGTCTTCATTGATTTGTGCCGTGCGCTTGGCTTGCTCAGCGTGTTTCTGGGCCTGTTTCTCAGCCTCAGCACTCTCCTTCCCTGCACATTCAGCTTTCTCAGCTTCGAAGAGCTCCTTTAGCTCTGGATGTGTCACGAATCGAGACTTGACCTTGGTTGATTTGCGTGTTTGCTTGTGTTTTTTATTTTCGAGTTGGACCTGGAGATCTGTTGCCTCACGCTGTGCTATTGTGCAATGGGCATTGGCTGCATCTAGTTGTGAACGAGTGTTACCAAGTTTGTTTGAAAGTGTGAGGACCTGAAGTCGAAGTAGGTGTATTTCTGATATTGTTTCAGGATGTGTTCGCCTTTGATCTTGTGTCAACGATACAATTTGAGATTCACATCCTGAGAGAATGGTGTTGATGAACCGGACAGAAGATGAACAGGTTATGGGTGTGCCGGTGCCAGAGTGAGAGATACTCTTGATGTGTGCAAGAGGTAAGCCATCGGGCATGCCAGAATTGCCTGCAGCACTCACTGCAGCCATTGAGTGAGTATCTTTATTGGGGGTGTGCTCCAAGTCCATTGCCTCATCAACACTAAAATCACTGCTGTTATAATCATCATCACTCCCACTATCCTCCTCCTCCTCCTCGCCATTCCCACCATCCTCATAATCCTCGTCACTCAAATCAGAGCTCATGGCAAGTGGTGAGCTGGGAATTTCATCTGGGTATGAATGAGGAACATGGGCAGTAGTTGAGGAAGCCATTAGAGTTGACCAAGGGTTTAGCCCCTATGTATAATGAATTTAATTTGGAATTTTTATTACAGTGTGAGTTTTCAAGTAAATGCCAATATTTTTACATACTGTCATGGCTATACTATATCCCAACATATTTACTTATCCAAGGGTTGGAAAATTGTTTCTGCAATCCTGTCTAATTCTTAAAAGGGTTTCAAAAACCCTCAAAAACCTTTAAAAACTCGGAGTTAAAAGGTGTTTAAAGGGTTTTCAGACCCTTTTAAGAATTAGACATGATTGCAGAAACAATTTTAAAACCCTTGGATAAGTAAATGTGTTGGGATATAGTATAGACATGACAGCATGTAAAAATATTGGCACTTACTGTAAAACTCACATCATAATAAAAATCCCAAATTAAATCCATTATACATAGGGGCTAAACCCTTGGTCAACTCTAGAAGCCATACTCAGGGCATAATCTTCATCCATGAAGATATCCAGATTGTGAGGGTGAATACCCATTTTGAGAAATGCAGTGCGGATGATTTCTGGTGTCATCACCATTCGATAGGGCACAGCACAGGTATGGGTTTACCTGCGGTTAATCCGAAACGGGTAACACGGGTTCGGGTACGGTGTCCTGATTTGGACACCGCATCCAAACCCCACCCTTTACCCATGGTTTACGGGTGTGCGCGGGTGTGCAGCCAAAGGTAAGTACTTAATTCTTTTATTTGACCATTTCTAATATCATTTATTCTACCAACTACTAAAATACTTTTAGGTTTTTTTCTTGCACCCTCGCGTCAAACGAACGCGAACATGGCAACAGCAACAAGCAGATGGGATGCAGCCGAGAACGGGGACAACCCAGGCCGACCATGACAGCAAGAACGAGGACGATGGGAATGACGACGACGGGGTAAACGAAGACAAGAACGACGATGGTGAGAACGGGAAGACAACAACAAAGCGGGAACGGCAACTACGACAACAGGAAGACGACAATGGGGGAATGGGACAACGGGGACAACAGAGACCAGGACAAGAAGGATGACGGTGTTGTGTGAATGAATGTTTTCACCAAGGCTTGTGGAATTGACGTTTTTCAGACAGAGGCCTTGTTGTTCTGAGGCTAAACTAAATTTGTTAAAGTTATTGTCAAGGTTGAACACACCTTTATACAAGTATTGATAGAATAACAATGAACAGTGAGCAAGCTATAATGAACAGGGAGCAAGCTATAATGAACAGTGAGCAGGCTATAATGAACAGTGAGCAAGCAAGCAGTGAGCAGTGAGCAAGCAAGCAGTGATGAACAGTGAGCAAGCAAGTAGTGAGCAAATGAGCAGTGAACAGTGAACAGATGAACAGTGAGGTCTCTCCTGATATAGGACTGAGACTTTAAGTGAGCAAGCAATCAAGGAGCAGTGAACAATGAGCAGTGAACAGTGAGGTCTCTCCTTAGATGGGACTGAGACTTTGAGTAAGCAAGCAAGCAATGGGCAAAGAGCAAGCAAGCTATGAGCAATGGGCAGTAAATGATAAGCAATCACTATAGATGAACTAGCAATGATAACAGACTAGCAATGATAATGGACTATACTAATGACTACTGACAGACTTGAATGAACTGGTAAGGAAGCTAAGCAACAAGAGTATCTTCTGGATATTGAATTATCTACTTAGTCCGAAGCTTCAAATGCACATTGGCTACTAGTTCAGGGATATACTTTAATATCTTTTCAATACTCTATGGAATAGCAGTAACCTTAACCCTATAACTACTGAATATGGATGCTGACTAAGGCAGGCTAAGTGAATAGCTGACTAAGCAAAGCACAAAATTGAACTGGCAGACTGAGAATACACCTATTGAGTGATCAAATATAGATCCACAGACTCAACAAGCAAGAATGATAACTGATATGCACTTATTGAGTGATCAAAGATAGATCCACAGACTCAACAAGCAAGAATGATGATAGACAAGTATGAACTACCAAATATGGGTGCTGACTAATCCTAGCTAACTGAATAGCTGACTAAGCACAGCAAACTGACAGACTGATATGCTATTGAGTGATCAAAGATAGACCCACAGACTCAATAAGCAAGAATGATAAACTGATAGTGAACTGTTATAAGGATACTAGCTACTATAACTGAGTACTACTAGCACTAACTTAATAACACTAACTATAAGACTGAAGGGTGAACACTAAGGGGAAGGTATAAATTGGGGGGAGAGAAGTGTTACTGACTACTGGGCAATTTGGGGCTCTATATATACTGTTTGAGAACAATGGGGGACTGAGAACAATGGGGACTAGACAACAATGGGGCTGAGTAAGGAGGAACAATGGAGGGAGTGCTCCAAGGCTGTGTTAACTCCATTAGGACAGATCAACATCAGATCTGCTGCAATTCAAATAACCCTGCTATGTTATCCCCATTTAGGATGTAGGTACAAAACAATTGGTCCTCTATTCCAATTCCTTATCTTATCTTATCCCTCTCTCTATCTTATCTCTTCTCCCCTTATCTGTTTGGTCTGCTGAGTGGCAACAAGACTAACAACAATCAACAAAGTCCAACATGATTTGTCATCTTCCTTCCAACAATAATAGTGCACAACATATCCTTGTTATGCCTGTTCCCTTGCACACAGATCATAGAAAAATAGGAAATAAATGTAAATGAGTGTGGATAGTGTCTATGAATGCCAGCACCAAGTGGTTAAGCCTGGGCCTAAGTAGAAATACTATAAAAAAATATCCAAAGCTAATGCTAGGCAGTAAGGGTATACTTTACTATGCCTATTCACTTGCATACGTGTTATAGAAAAATATGGAATAAATGTTAATGAATGTGGGGTGTGCTTATGTATACTAGGTATGAGTGGTTATCTCTGTGCTCTACTAATGAAACCATGACATTACACCTAAAGTCATTTAGGGTCATGACAACGGCAACGGGGACGACGACGGCAACGGGGATGACGATGATGGCGACGATGAGGACCACCAGCACGGGAACGGGGACGGGGGCAACGGACGACAGACGACAGAAACGAGGCGGATGCCCATGGGCCGTCCTCAGCGCCATACAACCTCGCAAAAATATGGAGTGCGTCAATTGACGTGCCCCCGTTGTTCGTGAGGTAGTGAGCACATGCGGACGCCCATGGAACCTCCCCAGCCCCATCCAACCTCGCAAAAACAAACGGAGCGCGTCAATTGACGCGCCCCCGTTGTTCGCAAGGTACTTAGGGTGGGTTGTGGTGGGTACCCGCCGATAACGGGTACGGTGTGTACCTGTCATCAGCGCAGGTACAGGTAACATGGGATGGGTGCGGTGTCAGGAATTCGAACCCACGGTATACCCATGCAGGGCCTTACCGTTCGAACTTTGAAATATTCATGTACAACGTTGTACCGAGTCATCTTTATGCCTTCAGAAAGGCATCTGGCACAATGCTTTGACCATTCTCGTTCCACTAAGTTGAATACAGCCACATCAAGAGGTTGAAGCTTGTGAGTCATCTTTGAGGGCAGGCAGAGGATGATGATCTGGTGGTCGTATGCAAGCTGCTGCATTGCTGGCGTCTCATGAGAATCATGCCCATCCAATGTTAATACAATCGGTTTGTCTTTATTGACCTTCACTGCATTAGGAATAAAGACATGCTTGAACCACTTCTCTGTCAGTTCACGATCAGTCCAACCACTCTCTGAAGTTGCAACACTGCAGAATATTCATAAGTGTTATGTAGATGAGAAATCTGGACTGTCACTGTACCTTCCAACACTGGGAAGATCAGTCCAGTCAGGCATTGGACCATCTTGAAGAACGAAAGATGGCAGCATGGACTGCCCGCTAGCTGACACACATTCCACCACTGTAACCAACTCTAGGTTCTCATCACGGATGCGATATCGGTAGGCAAATGCACGGATAATCTGTGGATACCTTTGGCTCTATCCGTACCCGTATCTGCCACGGGTACGGATACAATATCCACGGATTTATCCGACCATGAACTTCAAAACAACAAAAAGATCAGCCAAAACCGTCAAGAATTGACTGAGATATGCTCAAAACATTGTTTTGACTCTATTTCAGTCAATTCTTGACGGTTTTGGCTGATCTTTTTTTTGTTTCGAAACTCACGGATACCAGAATGCTTATCCGTATTCGTATCCGCGTGTATCCGTATCTGTGATCCGTCAAAATCCGTCAAATCCTTGCATTTGCCTAGATATTGGGCTTTCTGATTTCAGAGTGAGTAAAGCTTTTGTCCTCCGACCCCCTTCTCATCCATGTTCCAATTGTGTTCAGGTGGGATTCCATCAAATTTCAAATCTAATTGTTGCCATTTGTTGAAGTAGTCCTTAACAGTCGTCTGATTAAAATTCTGTGCACGTTTCAGGTCTAAGCCACTGGGCTTAGAGAGCTTGAGAGTGGGGTTGCGTTTGGCATAGCGGACATGCCAGTTCTTTCCAGGGTGTTTACCAGTTACAGCAAATGCTCGAGTGCACAGGGATGCCAGGCCTAAAGGAGTTGCAGAGGAAGAAAGATGGTCGCACCAGTCAAGCAATACTTTCTCTTCCGAAGCATTCAGCAACTGATTGGTGACATTTGCATCAGATCATGTTTTGTGTTTGCCATTGATGTGATCACTGAGTGTTTGACGGGCAACCTGCATGAACGGTAGTGTTGGGGAAGTTCGGTTCGGTCCGTTTTCGGCCTTTTTGCCCCAAACCAAGACCGAACGGTTCGGTGTAGAGGTCTGACGACGCTCTGAGTACGTATCATCGATATATCACAGATACTCACGAACCCGACACGCCCCACTTCCTCATCCTCGAGACCGACGTAACCCGACATCACCCGCTGTACCCGACGTATACCGTCTATCAACGGCCGATCTTATACCGACACCGATGATTCATATCGCCCAAAACGATCACACGTGACACCTCGGACTCCCATACCGACATCGGACTTATACCCCCTGTCCTCATTGGACATAGGTCCTTTATTTTCATCTTTTTCGTTATATCTTTTTCCTCTCCATTCCCGTTCCTTCGTTGCCTCGCAACTCCCATCTTCTCCTTCCTATTTCATACCTCCTTTGTAGTTACTATCGGCCGAAGTAACTTATACCGAAGTAGCACTCTAGACAGACTTCTATAAAACGGTGACCGACAACCGTATTAAAATAACAATCCAGTTCCCCCCTCTTTGTCTCGCTCAGAATCATTCAGAACTCTTTAGAACCTCTCGTCGTCGTAACCCGTAGACTCCCCGTCCTTATTCTTACTATTTCATTTTGTTTTATCGTTACCCGCTCGCCGTACCCGACGTCGTCGGTATCGTCGGCTTCTCTATTTTCTCACCCGTTATCGTCGTATTATACGGCGGCTTCACTTATATTCTCTTACTACCATTTTACTACGACTCACGACACTAATTACCCTGTCACTTTCACGCTGACACCCCTTGGTTAGGATCTTTCATTCCGAAGCCACCCCGAACAAGCCTTTACATCTGGAGCCCACCGCGAGGGTAATTCAGTGTCACCATTTCTTCATCTACTAACAATTCTACCTCTGACCGACGTCTTCGAAACCCATCTCGAAGAACTCTCATACAACAAGAATTTACATTAGCCGCCCTCGACGTATCGCACAACGACGACCTCTTTCAAATCGTCCCCGATCATCTCGCCCGTCACAACAATCTCCAGCCGCTCACACCTCTGAATCTTTCATCCAACAGTCTCAACTCGGACGTAACACCGATTATCACTATATCTAACAACTCTTCCGAACTTAGCTCACCTCTGTCATCGCCCTCATCTCTAGAACTATCTTCGCTACAGCCGCCGTCTTCGTCGTCGTTCCTATCATCAAATTCGTCTACGTTATCGTCATCGTCAGCGTCTCTATCGTCAACTTCGTACCCGACACCCGAATATCCGCCATCCGAGCAACCGTCACCCGACCTATCGTCTTCGTACCCGACACCCGAACACCCGTCAACCGATCACCCGTCACCCGAACCATCGACCTCCGCACACTCGAACCTCACACAATCGTCAAACCCATCCACCAACTCTCTTACAATGTCAGGCGCCTCTGGATCTATACCAGTCCCTCATGTCGCTACCCGTTCAATGCCCGCTCGTGGTCACTCGACCGCTCCAACGTTTGATGGTAACCCGCTTAACCTACACCGCTTCTTTGAAGAAGTAGAGATTCTTGCCGCTGATGCCGGCCTCGACGATGCTGGTCGTATCAAGCACAGTTTGCGATACGCCTCCCTCAGCGATTACGAGCTCTGGGCCCGCCTACCGTCTGCCACCGGCACCATCTACGCCGCCTTCAAAAGAGCAGTACTTGTGTTGTACCCTGGCACAGAAGACGACCACCGCTACACAGTAACGGATCTCGACAGACTCATCCAAACTCAGGCCACCTATGGTGTCCGTACTCGCGCAGAATTAGGCGAGTACTATCGTGAATTCATCCGTATTTGCGGCTTCTTGGTAGAGAAAGGTCGGCTATCCTCTCGTGAAAGAAACATCGCCTACGAGAACGGCTTCCATGCCGAACTCAAACGGGATATCAAAACCCGCCTCCAATACCAGAAACCCGATCATTTCCATAGTGATCCCTACGAATTCCAAATCTTCCACGACTGCGCCCACTTCCTCCTAGCCGGAACAGCCGCTGAACCGTCTACCGCTTCCCGGCTCCCATCCTCCACTAACGCTGCAACCCGCTTCGCGTCACCGCCTGCACCCGCCACCCGTTACTCGCCCATGACTATCGGTGTCCATGACCCTGTCGTCACAAAGGTGGAGCATGTTGAACCAAGCGTCTCCGACCTATTCCGGCTGGTATCTCAACAGCTTTCAGTCCTCACTCAAGCTCTCACCGACCGTAATAACGTACCCGCCACTCGCCCTGCCAACGACAGATTCGAGCCACAACCCGCCCCACACAACCATGCCAACTTCGGCTGTCTCTTCTGCGACAGCAACCTACATCGTATTCGAGAGTGTCCCATCTGCGAGCAGTACATCCGCGACGGTACCTGCCGCAGGAACGACCAGGGTCGTATCGTCTTACCGAACGGCATGTATCTCCCCAAGTACATCGTCGGAAAAACTATGAAGGAACGTTTCGATCTCTGGCACACCCAGAACCCAAACAATCGTGCCGCCGCTCCTCGTGCACCTGCAGAACCATTCCAACGCGACACCCCGCCTCACGTCGCCACCAACTTTGTATCAGTAGCCGACGCTGAACCCGACACTCCCATAACCGACTACGCAGATATCTTCCAATCCACTGCCACCGACGACGACGAAGCCGAAGAAAGGTTGAAAGTTTTGGAAGCCGAGGTACAGAAACTTCGCAAACGGGTAAGGTTTGATGGTGTAGAGATTCCCTCTAAAGGAAAGGGAAAGGCTAGGGAAGTATACCCGACCAACCCGACCGCTGCCGCTAGCCGACCATCGACACCCGCCACCGACAAAACTCCCACGAAACCCGCCTCTGAAGACCCGGTTACACTCGTCCCACCCACAAAAACCCGACCATCGAACCCGACCGCTTTTTTCCCCCGTACTTCACAAACCGCTCCTCCATCCCAGCCACAATACCGCTATCAGGCTCCCATCGAAGACCCCTCCATCGCCAAATCTGTCATTGACCGCGCCCTCGACTCCCAAGTCTGTGTCTCGCAACGGGAACTCCTTGCAATGTCGTCCGATGCCCGCCGCCTCCTGAAGGACCTCACCACCTCGAAGAAAGTCACCGCTGAGACCAACGCCGTCGAAGTCTACCATTTTCACACGCCAGAGACTCCAACCCGCTCCTGTCCTCAATGCCAAGACAACATACCTCTCGTCATCGGCCGTGATGCCACCCCTCTCCGCGCGGTCTATCCCCTCATCAACGGCCGATACGTCTTCGAATGCGTCCTCGACGGCGGCTCCATGATCATCAGTATGCGCCGCGACATTTGGGAAAAGCTTGGCTGCGGGCTTCAGAACATGAAGATGCGCATGCAATCAGCAAACAAAAGCGATAACGACACCCTGGGCCGGATCGCCAACCTCAGATTCTCCTTTGGCGACGTCGATTTGTACTTACAAGTCCAGGTAGTTGACGACGCCCCCTACGAAATCCTGATCGGCCGACCCTTCTTCACTCTCGCCGAGGCGCTCACCAAGGACTATCAGAACGGCGACCAACAAGTCACGATCACCGATCCCAACACTGGCGCCGTCGTCACATTACCAACCATTGAGCACAACCCGAAGAACCGCCGCGAACGATCCGATACCGGTAAACCGGATTTTTAGAAGACGAGGAAACGGAGATACCTCTCGGGATGGACGCACCGGGAGATGAGAAGCCGTCACTCGAGAGCGACCACACGTATACCACGGACTATTCTTCTGTTTTACCGTTTCCTTTAGATGAGGACTTATGTTTTTCTCTCGAATTAGATTTTTCAGCCGATCAGCCTCAGACTACCGCCCAGTATATTTCACTATTGACCGATGTACAGGACCAGATACGTAATACCCACTCTCTACCTCCTTCTTGTTCTGTTTCTTCTTCTTCATCTTCTTCTTCCGCTTCTTCGCCTCTGCATGATTGTAGCAGCAGTACTACTACTAAACACGCTGTTTATACCTCGTATACCACCCCCCCTACTAGGGACCTAAAAGGCGTCGTCACCAAGAAAAAGTACAAGAAAGTCGCTAACCGCGTCCGGCCTGTCGCCACCACACTTCCCGACCAATACCGCATCGTTCGCGAGATCACTGGTGACCCGCTTGCCGACATGCCGACATTGCCGACGCACCCGCCCGACTTTACACCCGGTACCCGCTACACTCAAGAACGACACGACGCCATGCCGATGAACCCCGACGGTTTTCTCTGGCCAGAAGAAGAGAAGCTTGGCCACCATCTCATCAAAACACAGGAAGACGCCTTCGCCTGGAACGAATCTGAAAAGGGACAATTCAATACCGACTATTTTCCACCCATCCACATACCGACAGTACCGCACGACCCGTGGATCCACAGGAACATCCCTATCCCGCCTGGCATTTTGAGCGAAGTCATAGGCATCATCAAGGACAAGATTAGCGCCGGCACCTACGAACCGTCAAATTCCTCTTACCGATCCCGCTGGTTTTGTGTCCTCAAAAAGGACGGGAAATCCCTACGAATTGTCCACGATCTCCAACCTCTCAATGCCGTCACTATCCGCGATCCCGCCGTACCACCGATGACAGAACACCTTGCAGAAGCTTTTGGAGGCCATTCGTGCTACGCTACCTTCGACCTTTTCGTTTCTTTTGACCAACGCCTTGTCCATCCCTCTTCTCGCGACTACATGACCTTCCAATCCCCGCTTGGCACTCTCCGCCTCACCCGCATCGCTATGGGCTACACCAACTCCCCACAGATCCTTCACGGCGACTCTACATATATTCTTCGCGACGAAATCCCCCACCTAGCCATACCCTACATCGACGACATACCCGTCAAGGGCCCGCCTACCCGATACGAGCTACCCGACGGCTCATACGAAACCATACCCGCCAATCCAGGTATTCGACGGTTCGTGTGGGAACACTTCCAAGGCGTCAACCGCGTCATGCAACGCTTCCGCTACGTTGGCGGCACCTTCAACGGCAAGAAACTCGAACTTTGCCGCCCCTCTGTCATCATAGTCGGCCATCGGTGTACATACGAAGGACGAGTAGCTGACGAATCCAAAGTCCAGAAGATCCGCGATTGGCCCCTACCCACGAATCTCACAGAAGTCCGCGCCTTCCTCGGCATCTGCGGCGTCCTACGAATATTCATTAAAGACTTCTCCCTTCACTCCCGTCCACTCGTTCGCCTAACCCGCAAAGGCACACCATTCGATTTTGGCGAAGAAGAAGAAGCCGCCGTCGATTATCTGAAAAACGCCATCATTACATCCTCTGCTCTCCGCGCCATCAACTACACTCAAGAATGGGAAGTAATTCTAGCCGTTGACTCTTCTATCTTAGGTGTCGGCTTCGTTCTCATGCAAATTCGCGGCGACGGCAAACGTTACCCTAACCGCTTTGGGTCCATCTCTTGGAACGAACGAGAATCCCGGTACTCCCAGTCCAAACTCGAACTTTATGGCTTGTTCAGAGCCCTTCGCGCGTACCGTATTTTTATCATTGGTGTTCGTAATCTCACCGTCGAGGTCGACACTAAATATATCAAGGGAATGCTTAACAACCCCGACATTCAACCCAATGCCACGATCAACCGTTGGATTGCTGGTGTCCTTTTATTTGATTTCAAGCTCGTCCACGTACCCGCCACCGCTCACGGGGCTCCTGACGGCCTCTCCCGACGACCCCGCGCCATCGAGGACCCCGAAGAAGTAGACGACATTGACGACTGGCTCGACCACTCATACGGCTTCTTCATGGAAGTCGTCAACTACCGACTCGTATCCGCCGATCCCAAGCCGACCCAAACATGCAACCGATGCCGCGATGCCGACGAGCGGCTTCAAGAAATTCCCACCATCCTTGTCTACGCTAACCAGGAAACCGTTACCGACATACCGCGCTCTGAGAAAGCCAAAGCGGCCGACGGCCGCCTCTTGCTTGTCGAAAGATTTCTTCGCCTCTTCATCCGACCCACTGATCTCTCCGACGACGACTACCGCCAATTTTTGCGGTATACATTCGAGTTCTTTGTCATCGACAACAAGCTTTGGCGCAAAGACCGGCACGGCAAACACAAACTCGTCATACCGCCCGACCGTCGCCTCCAATTACTCAAAGACGCCCACGACTCACTAGGCCACAAAGGCATATTCTCTGTCCGCGCCCGCCTCCTCGACCGCTTTTGGTGGCCCCACCTCGATCAAGATGTCAAGTGGTACGTCCAATCTTGCCACCAGTGCCAAGTTCGCCAGATGCGCTATCACCATATTCCCCCAACCGTCGCCACACCCGCCTCTCTCTTCCGCAAAGCCTACGTTGATACCATGTTCATGCCTCGAGCGGGTGGCTTCCGCTATATTGTCCAAGCCCGCTGCTCCCTATCCTCGTACCCCGAATTCCGCATGCTGCGACGTGAAACCGGCGTGACCATTGGCGCGTTCCTGTTTGAAGAAATCCTTTGCCGATGGGGCGCACTTGAAGAAATCGTTACCGACAACGGCAAGCCCTTTGTGGAAGCGCTCGACTATCTTGCAACCCGCTACGGTATCCGTCACATCCGCATATCACCATACAACTCACAAGCCAACGGTCCCGTCGAACGCCGCCATCTTGATGTCCGGGAGGCCATCATGAAAAGTTGTGAGGGAGACGAAAAGCAATGGCACACGGTAACACATTCGATATTCTGGGCCGAACGGGTCACAACACACAAAAACCTCGGATATTCGTCGTACTACATCGCACATGGAGTGGAACCGCTCTTCCCTTTCGACCTCGCAGAAGCCACCTACATGGTCCCAACACAAGACACGATGTCCACCACCGACCTCATAGTACTTCGAGCCCGACAACTTCGTAAACGAGAAGCCGACCTAGACCGTGTTAAAGCCCGCCTCACCAAATCTCGATTTGCATCCGCCCGCCAATTTGAACAGAAATACGCCAACACGATCAAGACCTTCGACTTTGAACCCGGCAACCTCGTCCTCATCCGCAATTCCCGCATCGAGATGTCCCTCGACCGCAAAGCCAAGCCTCGATATTTTGGACCAATGATCGTCGTCAGAAAGACTGAAGGAGGATCCTACATTCTAGCCGAACTCGATGGCGCAGTCTCAAGATCTCGCTTTGCCGCCTTTCGTGTCATACCGCGCCCGCTCAAAAATATCGATACCGCTCGATGACTTCCTACAATACCCCCAACCCGACGATACCGCTGATACCGATGATACCGACACCGACGAACCCGACCATCAAACCGACCCGTCGTCACCAAGTGTTGAACCCGA
Source organism: Hygrocybe coccinea (assembly GCA_963555575.2). NCBI lineage: Eukaryota > Fungi > Basidiomycota > Agaricomycetes > Agaricales > Hygrophoraceae > Hygrocybe > Hygrocybe coccinea. Next base: position 1,621,947 of record OY741994.1, on the reverse strand, counting down.
CCATGATTGAGTGACCTTTAGCTTTATGTTTCACCGTTTACTTCTTTTACATATCTTGTTTACCTCGTTCTATCTTCTTTGCCGACGCAGTCTTATGATGCCAACAAGTCCCATGCATACGGGAGCCGATCGGCTTTCCCTGGCTGGGCAGAACCAGCTGATACACTGCCGCGGTATTTCCTTATGTTTCTCAAACATTCCAATCCGAATTATGAACATTATATTGAAAATATTTACAAGTCCGATACATTATACAGATAATAGAAAAACAAAAAAAAAAAAAAGAAAACTCTATATACATTTTACTCCACCCCTTCGTACTCCCGCTTCAGCAACTCCAGCAAGCCCATAATCCGCTCTTGCTCGAGCCGGACCCGCTGGAACCGCTGCCCGAACTCTATCAACCTCGCGTTGATCTCCGCCCCCGCCACCCCAAGTTCCTCCGTCAACTCGCCCAGCCGCTCTGACGCGTTCTCCATACCCCGCTCCAACTCCTCGAATCGACCCGTCCCTCGTGCCGCCTTGCGTCGTTTTGTCGGCCGCACAACTACGACGGCCTCTGATCCCGTATCCGACGTATCCTCCACCCGCCTCTTGCTTGTCGACGCCTTCGCCCCTTTTGGACGGGCCGGCGTCGTCTTGAACTCCAGCGGCTTCCGTGCCGCTCCACCTGCCTTTGCCTTCCCCTTCTCACCCGCCGGCTTCCTCTTACCGCCACCCGTTCGGTGCGTTGCGTTCGTGCACCCCTTTTTCAGCCGACGGCACCGCTCACACACATACCCGGCGGTCCCTCGACACGTCTCGCCTGCCTTCACGCAACCGGCACACTGCTGTAGAGAAAAAGGTCGAGTTAGCTGACTTGTTATTCAGAGATGACGATGGAAAGACAATTAACTATACTCACCGTGAAGCCCGCCACCTCCTCGACCTCCGCCTCGCTCTCCTCTGACCCCTCACCCCCGACTCGCTCGAACGTCACGTGTTCGTACCCGCCGGCGGCCGTTCCTACGCTTGACGCTCTTCCCCCACCCGCTCTATCGGCCGCTTCCCCCACAATTCCCCCACGCGCTGTCTCTACACTTAGCGCTCTTGGTGCCATTGGCACGTCTGCGTTCCCGCCACGCGCCGTCCCCGCGCTCGACCCTCTGAGTCCACCCGCCACGGCCGCCATGTCGGCCTCCTCTAGCCGCCTCTGTCGATCTTGGGCCTTACGCCGGTATTCGGCTGCCGCGCCATCCGTCCTTCGGCTCTCCTCGTCCCACAGCCTATCCTCCAATGCCTTTCGTGCTGCCTCCGCCGCTTGCTCTCGCCTCGTCTCCTCCTCATCCCGTCGCTTCTGCGCCAGCGCCCTCTCGAGTTCGGTCGCTATCTCATCCCGCTCCTGCATCGCCACGGCTTCCCTCCTGTTCAGCTCCTCCAACCGTCGTCTTTCCACCTCCGCCTCCCGTTGCCTTTCCTCTTCCTCTCGTCGTCGCCTTGCCGCCTCCTCTCGCCGTTGTCTTTCCTCCTCCTCCTGCTGTTTCTTCTCCGCCTCCGCCCGTCTAGCCTCCTCCTCCTCCACTCGCGCCAACTCTGCCATGCTGCACAACCAGTCCTCCATCTCCTCTGCGTATCGCTGTCGGCCGTCCCAGAGCGGCGGGTCCACGGTTTCGATCCCTGACATTTGGAGCTCTGCGATGAGCCCGTTGTACACACGCTAGGAAGGACAAGTTTTAGCCAAGACAAGCAGGAGAAACGCGACGAAAGAGCTTACCAGCGCCTTCTTGCGGCCACTAACCCACTTCTTTACCGCTGCCTCGTTCCCCTCGCTCATCGTCACCATCCCGTCCCTGTGAAACTCGGCCACTGCCTCGACGGCCTCTTCGTGGTCTTGGCGTTGTTCCGCATCGAGAGCGGCGAGGAAAGCGTCGTAGGCGGCGTAGCTCATGATAGTAGATGGGTGGTGTAGGTGTGTGTGATTGGAGTTGCTGTGGTTGGAAGATGGTAGTGGTGGTACCGATGAAGAAAAGACGGTGAAAAATTGTGGCGCGTTTTTATGTGACGTTCCCACGATGTCGTTGTTTGGTGGCTCACGTGATCAGCCGCTCTCGCGTCTAGAGTCCCAAGTCCCCTAGTGTCGACCACGGATGGTCTTTATTAAAGGTTCCCTGGAGATGTAGAGGTCTGACGACGCTCTGAGTACGTATCATCGATATATCACAGATACTCACGAACCCGACACGCCCCACTTCCTCATCCTCGAGACCGACGTAACCCGACATCACCCGCTGTACCCGACGTATACCGTCTATCAACGGCCGATCTTATACCGACACCGATGATTCATATCGCCCAAAACGATCACACGTGACACCTCGGACTCCCATACCGACATCGGACTTATACCCCCTGTCCTCATTGGACATAGGTCCTTTATTTTCATCTTTTTCGTTATATCTTTTTCCTCTCCATTCCCGTTCCTTCGTTGCCTCGCAACTCCCATCTTCTCCTTCCTATTTCATACCTCCTTTGTAGTTACTATCGGCCGAAGTAACTTATACCGAAGTAGCACTCTAGACAGACTTCTATAAAACGGTGACCGACAACCGTATTAAAATAACAATCCAGTTCCCCCCTCTTTGTCTCGCTCAGAATCATTCAGAACTTTTTAGAACCGCTCGTCGTCGTAACCCGTAGACTCCCCGTCCTTATTCTTACTATTTCATTTTGTTTTATCGTTACCCGCTCGCCGTACCCGACCCAACCCGCCGTACCCGACGTCGTCGGTATCGTCGGCTTCTCTATTATCTCACCCGTTATCGTCGTATTATACGGCGGCTTCACTTATATTTTCTTACTACCATTTTACTACGACTCACGACACTAATTACCCTGTCACTTTCACGCTGACACCCCTTGGTTAGGATCTTTCATTCCGAAGCCACCCCGAACAAGCCTTTACATCGGTTCCTGGCAAAAATATTGGAACCGAAACCGAGACCGATGTAAACAGTTTAGATCAGTTCGGTTCAGTCTAAACTCGGTCTCAAACGGTTCTGCAGCAATAAATTTTTCGTATATTCACTATACGGCCGTTTTGTGTCATACATGGTTAAAAAAAAGATCATGCCATCATAATAATGTCCTCCAGTGTGCATCCCAACTCCCTGGCAAGTTCTGAGGTTTCGAGGTGAGCAGAGATGATCCCGGCTTTGTACCCACCCTTAAGGAGTTGCGTAGCCCCAAACATTGTCGGGGAGAGGCGGTTACGGAAGTCTGTACCAATGTGTCGCGCACTTGAGAATTGACGCTCTGAAGCGGTGGAAGAGCCAGGGATGGCAAGGAAATCACGAGCCATCCTCGCGAGGGTGGGGCACAAGATGCTATGATCTCTCCACCACTTTATGACTCCCACATCAGTCAAAGCCCAAAATGGTACAAGAGGGGCCTCTAAGAATGCCTTGAGTTCACAACGAGGCTCGACACCAACTGCTTCTTCGGCCAGTTGGCTTTCAAGTGCAGACTGCATCCATGCAGTGCTGTACGACATGTCAGGCTGGTCATCTGGGCTTATATGAGTGTCGTCCGTTCCAGCTGCCGTAGCCGCAACATCAACGTAATAGTGATCAAACTATGAATGAAATGTCAGAACTGTGAAGAAAACAACAATAATAACTCACCACCTTCCCAAGCTTTGTTGTACCGGTGTCGAGATATTCCTTATCCCAATGTTTCTTGAAGTATGCCAGCTTGACACGGGGATCCAGCATGAGGCAAATAAAATACATCGAACTGTCATCCATGTTTCTATACCATTTACGAAGATTTTGGAGACCGGTGTTGAGTGCCGGCACAATGGGTGCATACTTGTTGGTCTTCGACATGACCTCCCACTTTTGCTGCATAAACTCAATGGTAGGTAGTGCGCGGTAAATAGTAGGACGAGTCGCATGAGAAAATGTTTGACAGGCAGCGGCAGGCTCCTATAACCGCATTTGTTAAATATTAGTGCAATTAAATATTTCGTAGCTGACCTTAAGGCCATCACGAATGAGTTCCAGTAAGTGTCACTCACTCTCACTCAGCTTGAACATTCCATATGTCTTTGGGGCCTTGAGTTTGGGGACCTTCGAATCTTCATTGGCAAGAAGTGTGAATTTTGTACATGCCTCATGGAACCAGTTAGTTTTCGTAGGTCAGGACAAATAAATAGGAACTTACAGGCCGCACGTCAAGAATACGAGTGATCAAGTCATACAAAGAGGCCCATCGTGTGCGAATCCATTTGAGCAGCTGCAACGGCTGCAGGTTCTTGTCCTTGCAAAGCTTGTGGAAGTAGGTGCGAGCTTGCGGCGAGGAGTGGACTTGATTGACGAATGCAAGCACTTTGCCAAGAATATCGCGGGGCTCAAACTCTTCAACATCGGCAAGTTAATCCGTGGTTTCAATGACAGTAGCAAGACCCTCCAAGTCCTCGAGAAGTTCACGACCATCGTCATCATCTTCTTCAACGTCCTCGACGGTAGTCTTTTGCGAACTCGCCAATGCGGCCTTGACAGCATGAATCGGCGTCGGTCCCACTTTGCTAACAAACGCATGGGATGCACAGTGAACAGCATGCTCCATGCAATATGCACATTGTTCTTTGGCAATCCATGTCTTGCCAGGTGGATCGAGGGTCTTCGCCAAGACTCGAATAGCCTTGTCACAGACGGTCGAACCATCAGCTGTACCCCACCCAAGCTTAGTGGGATTTACTAAGCCATACTTGGCGAGAATGGTAATCAACAGAGCGCCAGTGTTCTCGCCAGAATGGTCACCAACAATCTCCCGAAATGCGAGGACTTGTTCATGCAGTTGCCACTCTGCATCAATCCAATGCGCTGTTACAGTCAGATAAGGGTCAAATGCTCGCGATGTCCCAGCATCAAACGTGAAGGAGACAGCGCTGTCAAGCGCTTTGAACTTTTCTTGCAGAAGTCCTTTAACACGAAGAGATTTGGAGTAGATTTCATCCGTAATAGTTGTTCGGCTCGGGATATCACGAGGGACCATTCCTGGACGCTGGTATCGCAGGATGGCCTTAAAGGAGTCCTTCTCGACAACGGCAAATGACTGCGAAACAAATAAATTCAGATATTAAACCATTGGATGCGAAGGTACTTACTTGGTCATCGAGAATCATCCACTCGCAAAGGTGCGAAACGAGCCCTTCCCGACTCCAAGCCGGCACCCGAGGCGTCACAACAGCGAACGAACTAATGTTGCTCTGGGTACTAATGATATCGCCATCTTTCACGTTGGGACTCTTGGCAGTCGCTGGAACGTTGTGCTTCTCGTACATCTCACAGTAATACCGGTAGTGCTCGCCACCTTCGCGAGTGATATGTGCACGGAGCATGGATGTTGCGCAAGTGTTCCTATAGAAACCGGAACTGCGTGGCAACTTCTTATCCTTCCTGTAAAAGTGGGTCAGCACTAGGGAATATGAAAATAAATTGTACATACTTGCAAAGAACACACCACCAGCCGTCGAGCAATTTGCCACCCTTGAGGCATTTGCCTGGTTCAAAGACAAAGTTGAGGTCGGCACGTCGCTTGTCTTTGCTACGCACACGATGAGATTTGTTGCGTTTCTGGTGTAGATTGTCAGTACATAGTGTTTCAAGTAGCAAATAAAAACTTGCCGTCTTATCCTTGGCAGAAAGCGCCTCAAGTGTCTCGAGATCCTCATCGGCGCTGGAATGCTTGTCATCATCATCGTTGTTGTTGTTGTTGTTGTCATCTTGGTGGTCAGAGGTTTCAGACTCGGAGTCGGATTGGATTTGAATGATGGAGCCGGTTTTCCTCTTTTTTTGCAAGGGTGACATTGGCCTCGTCTCCTTGTTCTTGTTCTGGAAATGAGCGCTTGTTGCGGAGGTTTTGACGAACTCCAGCCACTTTGTTGGCAGGCAAACGGCCAAAGGGTTGAATCTGAGAGTGCCATCTTGGGTTGGCCACGAAGTTGAAGCACACGGGGGTTGAGTGACGACGACGACGATGATTGTGACGGTTGTGACGGTTGTGATGGCATCGAGTTGGTTGCTGATGAATGGTCGGCAGACCCAATATATGGAGAAATTTGGCCTCCTGAACCTTCCAGAAAAGGCTACGGTTTCGGTCTAGACCTGGTTTGAAATGGTCTGGCGCCGAGCCAAAATGGTGAAACCGGAAACCGAACGGTTCAGTCTCAGCCAAAGATTCCCAAACCGGAACTGAAACCGGCAGTTTTGGTTTGGTCTAAACCGGGTTTGGGTCGGTCTGAGACCGAACTTCCCCAACACTAATGAACGGTACCGGTAAGGTATGATCGGTTTGAGTAATTGGGGAACTTACCTTATTCTTTCTGGCTGCCTCTGCTATTGTAGCATATATACCTCTTGCTATGCCATCTGCAGCAGCTTGAATGCGCTCATTGTATGTGAGGTCCGGGTGCTTCTTGGTGGAGCGTAGGCACGTATACACAGAGTCATGTTTAAAACTCTGACTTGAGTCTTTGCCGGCAGAGCGTGACAGATACTGAAAAGTACAACTCTTCCAGATTACAATATATTGAGAGAAATTGTATTAGAAAATCATTTTAGAGGTCATAAATACCAAGTATCTAAGGGTTCCGTGCAGCAGGGACGGGTTACAGTAGGGGTGCTGAATAGAGGGGAGCGCCAAATCCCTGATGGGTCATAGTATTAGCTGGTTGTTCTGTGTCAAGTGAGTCCGTAGCGCAGATTCGTTTAGTGAAAGTCTTTGTGGCCCTGGGGACAAATACCATTACAATATTTTCCCAAATACACTAATGAATAGTGTTGCAACGGCGCGGTCCAAAACTGTTCGCTGTCAGAGCCGGACCGGTAATTAGCCGAGCCGAGCCGTTCACTCGGCTATCGGCTAAACCTCAGCTTAGCCACGGCTAGCCGTTTTTAGCCATTATAAAATTTCCAAATTAGGAAATTTAGTCGTTCGAGGACTTCAAGCCTCTAAGCTGCCTCTTAGCCTCCCTTCAAGGCATTTAGAAATGTTGGTGTAGAAAAGTATGGATCATATTGCATCGCCCGTGTGGAAAGAACAAATTTGAAGGGTAACCTTCCGCTGCCCAGGGCTGAGATACATATAATAAGTTATGGACAGTTACTACTACGGCATTAAACAGGCTATCTATGGCATGACCTTCTGGCTGCCGTTGCGATGCGGTCAATTGAGTATTGTCCAACATATAATGGCTAGTCCTATCAAAATTAGACAAATTCTCGCAATTTGTTGCTGTTCAACAGACTCACTTTGGAAGAACTATGGCCGAGGGTGAATATCCAAGGTAGTTCTGAAACCCTCGAGAGAACGCGAAGATGTTGGTGCATGTGGGTTGGCGCTGATACGCACTGTACGATCCTAGCCTCTGATTCGATATATCTCACGATTCTATGCGATTCACATCAATCTGACACTCTTCGACCTTGCGATCAAGTCGCGACTATTGCGATCATCTGCGACTTCGGAGATCTTTAGTTATCGCATTTCGAAGTATTTCCTTTGTTTTCTTTGTTCTACTTTCTTATGCATCGTCCCCTATACTCTTCCTTTATGATACATATGCCCCTCTCTCTTATATCCCCATATAGTATACTCCTTTCATCCCTCTTCCTTTGTCCTTACAGCTTATATACCTCCATGTATGAGCCACTAGACACACAATACAGAGAACCCCCAGACAATCCAGATACACCGTCCTTCCCCCTTCGTCTCAGAGCTTATCCTTAGTCCTAGACCCAGTCCCTTCACTTTATATTACCTTCTCTCACTGTCCGACCCTTCCATTTCACTGCGACTTTCTTATTTTTATCGCACCTCTTCGATTTTTATCGCAACTCTCTTATTTTTATCGCACCACTTCGACTTTTATCGCAGCATTTATATTGAGTGTCTCACACCCTTCTCTTCCTTTACTTTCCTCTTTTATCCTAGTGTAGGCTTTCCGAAACTTCCTCGCACCTTTCTTAGCAGTTCATAGTTAGATTCCCTTCTTACTACCCCCACCTGCGCATCAGCGCGAAGGTAACGAGAGAAACTAAAGACAGGAGAAGACACCGGTGCACGGGGGATAGGAAAAGGCAACGAAAAAAGTTCGCCAGCGCACAGCACTAGCAAAACAAAAAGACGGGGTAAAGAATACATCGACGAAGGACGGGAAGATGCAAAGATGATGGGATAAGAGTTTGCTGGTGCTTGGCACTGGCAAATGAGACGGAACTTTGAAGGTCGAGAGTCGAGACGGTGAAAGACACAGACACGACGGGGATAAGAATTTGCTGGTGCTTGGCACTGGCAAATGAGACGGAACTTTGAAGGTCGAGACAGTGAAAGACGCTGACACGACAGGGATAAGACTTTGCTGGTGCTTGGCACTGGCAAAGACATTGAAGGCGAAGTAACTGAGACGGAACTTTAAAGGATAAAGAACTCACAGTCACATGATTGGATTACTATAGTGGGCCCAAGGCCACGTCTTTCCTCATCTCCCCACAATTGAGTCGTAGGGAGATTTCTCGGTTCTGGCCCTAGGAGCTTGTCTCCCCACGATTGAGTCGTCGGGAGATGCTCCTGGCCCTAGAAACTTGTCTCCCCGCGACTGAGTCGTCGGGAGATGCTCCTGGCTATTTCCCCCAGCCTGGCTCTGTGTATTCTCCCACTGCCGACCTCTTGGCCGTCTTACCATCTGGGCATGTGTATCCTAATGCACCTCCACATGGGTTTGTACACTGTCTTCATGTCATTTACTAGCCTGTTGAGCACTTTCTACCAGGATCCGCCCGTTCGATACCACCAACACAAACATTGTCATGTCCTCATGTCGCTGCATCCAGTACTGTATATATCCATACCATTTTTTATTGTCCTTAACCGATGCCCCTGTTTCATGTGCATTTCACGTGTCTGCCGTCAGCCTTCCTGTTTGCCGCGTTGTACAAAGGTGCATATAACATTAATGATGGTGTGATCTCTGGCGGAATGAGGTTATACATACACATACATTGATTCTCACACATCCCCCATGAGGAGACTCTTTTGCAAATATAGTAGCACTAAATGCGTCTCGAGGCTTGTTGACTCGAAAATGAGGACTCTGACGTCAGGAGAAATAGATACACACATGAACCAGGAGGCAGTCATTCCCTGTCAGTCATCAATCGGTTATTTCATTTCTTCGACTATTTAGAGCTAAACTCTGTAACTCTTTAGACCAACATGCCTCGACGTGCACCGAAAAAGTCTCAGACAACCACCTTTGTGAATGGCGCCATTCAATCGTCCTTTCGAATTCAAGGTATATCATTTATTTTTAAACTCACTACTTTTACGGTGCTGACGCTTGCTTACATATCCAGAATATGTACCACAACCATCCACTCCCACTCCTGTCCAAAGCCACGGAAACAAGGGAAAGGGAAAGGGCAAAGCTGTTGAGGTAGATGTTGAAAGGGATGTTGACGACGCCATTGGCCCAGGCTTTCCGTTATATAACACCTCTCAAACCGTTATGCCGATTCGACGAGCAGAGCATATGATATTGAACTATTCTCGGCGAAGAGTCATTTCTGCAAGAGCTAATGACCCAGACAATGCAGCAGCAGCGGTTGACCTACTACTTACACCGTCTCCTTGTTCGCGCCGCAGTCGCCGTCAGCAAAGGAAAACGCCTACCCCGTCTTCTTACTCCAATGAACCTGACCCATCTACTCCTGAAAGCCCAATCATACCGACCAGGCATGTTACGTTTCAGTTGCCATCAGAACCCCCTGGCAGTCATCTCTTCACCCCACTTCCATCTCCACTACCCTTGACGTCACTGCAACCAGCTTCCCTCCCACTCTTTGACCTAGAAAATGTGACACCCCCACCAATGTCGCCAGGATCAGAATCCAGTTCCGGGTCCGGTTCTGGGCTACAATCTGGCCAAGGGCTACCTGCAACAAACCCAATGACACATTCATCACGAACTGATGGTCCTGCAGGCAACAAATCTCGTCATGTCACCTCGGATGTGTGGACTTTCTTCGAAAAGAGGCAAAACCAGCAATGTTGCTTGTTCTGCAGGTATGTTTTCTAGCATTCTGATTAATGTTTGATGATTTATCAATTCAATAGGAATATCCGTGTGACAAACCCGAAGCACAAGGTTCCGACATTTGGTACCAAAACAGCAACTGGCACTCTTTGCCACCATTTGATGGAGGATCACATGGGTGTCTGGGTGTCGGGCTGTGATGACTTTGGTATCCGAATAAAGGCAAAGAGTGCCCAGGCCGCCCTTGATGAATATCGGAAAAGTAAAGGGCAATCAACTGGACCTAGTGCACAAGGGCGAAAGACATACTCGAGGGAAGCTTTTGTGGATGCAATTGTCGAATTCATTGTAGGGGATGATCAGGCATGTATCAGTTTCTTGTTTTGTGCTGCTATATTAACGATATATCATTTTAGTCAATCAATGTTATCGAATCACCGCACCTACGTGGAATTTTCCTGATGCTTCGAGAGGAGCTTCGGGAATCAGACATTCCAAGTAGAACTACAATCCGCATGCGCATTCAAGAGACATTTGAGGAACATCTGGATCAGCTAAGTGATGATATGCAGGTCAGTGTGGCTGCTACCCATTTTCTAGCCAGTTGCAATAACGAGAGAACAAACAGCATTCTTTAGGGAAAATTTCATTCACAGCTGACATGTGGACCGATCCGAATCGTTCTCCTTTCATGGCCATAACGGCTCATTGGATACAGGCCCACACTGAAGAAACATCCAGTGGCCCTCAACATATTCTCAAGCTATGTTCCGACCTAGTTGGTTTCCATCATGTGCCAGCACGACATGATGGCGAGCATCTTGCCCATGTATTCATCCATATCACCAATCAGCTCAAGATTACCCATAAGGTATTTGAAATCTTCTTTGTCATCTCATTGTCCATCACTTAATACCTATTAGATTGGATGGATCACGCTCGACAACGCTTCGAACAATGATACATTTATGGCTGCGTTGGAGTGTGAACTTCGGCAGAGGAAAATCAAATTTGACAAGATCGAGTGTCAGGTCAGGTACGTAACTATTATCGTTGTGCTACAGTTACTAATACCTTTCACCTCTAGGTGTTTTCCTCATATAGTCAATCTTGCCTGTAAGGCTGTGCTAGCAGCAATCACTAATCTTGATTATGTTGCTGAAACTGCAGAGGACTTTGTCCCTTTGAACTTCCTGGAAGGACTTGACCGGGATCCTATTGCAACAATCCGATCTCTAATTCGTGCTGTATGTGTTTGTTTTGCTTTCTTATGCCATTTGATGCAACATTGATCTATTCTAGATACGGTCATCTTCTCTGCGACGACAATATTTTTCGTCTTTGTTTGAGAGATTAGAGCGGAAGGAGCTTCAACTTTTGCGAGACATGGAAATACGGTGGTCTTCAATATTGCTCATGATTGAACGTGCACTTGATCTTCAAGAAGTATTATTATGCCCGTTCCCTCAGCCATTATTGACTCGTTGTATCTAGGTTATTGACACCTTCCTCAAAAGCAGGGAATTTTCAGAACTCTGCAAGTTCAAGCTCGACGATTCAGACTGGGATGCTCTTCGAGCATTTCATTCTATTCTCCAGGTTAGTCTGTTTGATCACAGCTTTACTACATAACATAGTATCATTGTCAGATTCCGCATGCTTTTCAACAAATCCTATCACATGAGAAGACTCCAATGTTATGTCATGCTGTACCGGCATTCGAAGCAATGCTCAATGTCTGGAAAATACATCAAGATGAGCATCCAGAGACCGCAGACATCATCCAAAAAGGAATTGACAAGCTTGAGTTGTATAGTAGCAGAACTGATATGGTCCCTGCTTACACGCTTGCAATGAGTTTGTGTTTATTTCCTCTATTCTTAGCTTGTTTTGACCAAAATTTTCTAGTTCTTGATCCATCCATCAAATTGACATGGTTCGAGGAGTACATGCCAGAGCGTGTTGATTGGGCCAAAAATCTATTTATTACAGCCGTATGTACCAATAATTTCACTAATATTACCTGCGTCACTCCATGCCCTCTAGCTTCGCCAATATGACACCATCCCTAATTCTGGAACTGAGGCCCCAGCTGTAGCACCTCCTGCAGTCCCGCCACGTCCAACTGCAAGGGACATCCTTGGCCTCAACCGTGTTCGAAATTGTGGAATGGCCCAAGACCCCATAGAAGTTGAAGCTGCAGCGTACCTTTATGATGCCCAGCCGGCAACGAAGAGTCTAGTATACTGGCAGGTATGTAACGTTAATTTCAAGAGATTCATTTCAGGTTCAATATGGTTCAACAAGGAAAATCAACTTCGCTACCGAAGAATCTTTCCGCTTGCCATGGATATTTTACCAATACAAGCATCAGCAGTGCCTTGCGAAAGAGTCTTCTCATCGAGCAAGAAAACTATGACAGCACAACGGAATCGCATTTCACCTGAATTAATGGAATCACTTCAACTTTTGAAGCATTCCATTCAGCAGGGAAGAGGTCTCAACTTTACTGACGGTCTGGGTTTGGTTCAAGAACTCAAGGAGCTGGAGATTCACGAGGATGAGCAAATACAAATACTGGAAGATATTAACTCATTCATTCAATGTCTTGCTGGTGAAACCCGGTGAAAATAATAAATTTTATTCTATGCAGCTCCCCCCGGAGCTGTCATGTAACCCAGCACCGTTTCCTTTTATATCAGGGAGCAATGGCTCCCCAAAGATTTCACAGTATCATGTGGATCTACCTCACATCAATCTCTGGATGGCTGACCTTATGTCCCCCTTCTTTTACCAGAGAGGTGCAAGCCTGCCGTGGCGAGGAGGCTGAAGTTGATCCACCCAGATAATGAATATGGACTCATCGCAGGGACAATATATGATGAGGAAGCCAACAAGATTTATGAGGAGGTTGACCAAGTAATGGATGCATGTCGGAGGGCACGCAGGCGTGGTCTTCTGATCAATTTTCAGTCTATCTATAATCCAACTACCCATTTTTGTCCTTTTCTTTTGCCAACACGGAAGCTCGTGAACATGCAGAACTTGCGAAACATCGAGCGGTGTGTCCCAAAATTCAACAACAGTTTGCAGACCCCAAATGTAGACTATCCATTTTAACAGACGATGAATGGGAGAACATCCCTGAGGTCAGAAATCTTACTCGGAACAAACGCTGTAGAGATATTTCTGCAGATATCCAGAACCCCCACAACACCTGGTTGAGTTACTTCCGTTGACCAAAAGGCTACCTTACTTCACCCTACAACGTTGTTTTAAAGACTGACACGGAAATTGGTGATATCAAGCATTGTATGCTTTTTGACTCACTTGTCAAGTCGAATCTGAAGCACACACCAGGTTGGGTTGCAGCTGCCTGTCTGGAAGAGCATGCTAGACGAATGGTGGCTGCAAGGAAACTCATCAATGCTGGGTGTGAGTAATGTGATGTCTGGCTGGAAGCTGCCAGGCTTCATGTCAGTCCCTCCAATCTGCTTCTCTGTCTATTGATTTAAACCCAGAACAATGACGATGCCAAAGTTAGCTTAGCTAATGCAGTACAACATGGAGGTCAAAGCATAAATTAGAGCATGACGTAAAAGCCAACAAGCGTGTCCTGAGAAATGTAATGTTCTGGCGTAATGTGATCAAGAATAATAACTAACTCACATCTAATCTAGCTCTTGAACACGTTCCTAATTCCATTTGCCTTTGGATAGAGACCATCAATCTAGAATCCTCCCCTACCGATGCACACATTCTCCTCTCCTGCACAGTCAAAGTCATCCCACTGTCTGTGGCTGGCTCTGGCTCGCCTCGAGACACCAGACCCTGCCGAAGCAGTTTGAACAAAATCTGTGCCAACCATCCACGAGATCTGAATTGCAGCTGGTCGCCTCCTCGAGCAGGAAGCTGCCACGGACGCGGAGAAGATGATGGAGCAGCGGGAAAAGGTGCTCGAGTTAACAATCGAGGTGGGTGTGAAGAAGCTACAGCAGCACCAGGTGTTATTAACGTGCGAGCAGTGGCTCAAGGAGGCAGAACGCTGTGAGGGAGATGGCTCACCGCGCACATGCAAGGCTATCGTAAGGGCAACAATAGTAATGGAGTTGGAAGAAGGGCATTTTCAAGGGAGTTGCTTGATGCCATGCTGAGCGGAGCTGTACACCATTGCGCCCCAAGACGAAGTGCTATGGCTTATGGCAGCCAAGGAAAAAGGGTTGGGAGGAGATGTCCCTGCACGAGAGGTCCTTGAACGCGCTTTCATTGCCAATCCCAAGAGTGGGCAGATTTGGCTTGCTGTGGTTAAGCTCGAGGCAGAAAATGGGGAGAGTTGCTTGTCTGTGCCCAAACCCTTGCAGATACAGACAGTGCGTTTTTCTGTTCCAATGTTTGAGCTCAGATTTGGATGAAGTTGGCAATTCTCAAACAACAGCAAGGCCAAATATTGCCCGCTTTGGAGACCCTCACCATTGCTGTATCAAAGTTTCCCCAGTTCGCCAAACTTTACATGATTCCTCAAACACAAATTGTACAGTAAGGCAAAGGTTTATATTATTATGGACGAAATTTTTTTTACTGCGTGGTGCTTGGGAGGGGGCAGGGGGGGCAAGAACAACAAATTAGCAAAACAACTCCCCTTTTATGAATAGGCCTGCTGCATCAAATAATTTCTGAGCCAATTGCAGCGACTTTCTGCACTTCGGAAGGGATTCATACCACCTTCCAGCACTCCTACATGGGGCCTTGTTCTGCAGGATGAGTTCAAGATGTTTCTGAAACCAATCCTCAGCAGTAGGAGTCCAGTGTCCGACATTGAAAAGACTCTTCTGCCAAGTCAAGTGCTTCGGCCACCATGAAAGGTGGGAGACCTGTTGGCCTGATCCTATATCATGCATTAAACATGTGGTAGGTTGAATGTAAAGTGTACACACCAGTATATACTCTATATACCCCACATATGAGGTCAAGCTCATCTTCGGTGAGGCAATCATCACAGAAAGTACTGCCATCCGAGAACTGAAATACTTTCCCACATGAAGGGGCTGCATCAGAGGGGCCAGTAAGAACACATCCGGGGCTTATGAATTCCATTGCAAGGCACTAGACAATACCACCCTTGAGGATGGCTGCACGTGCATGTGAAGAACGGAGAAAACAATCTCAAGCTGCTTCATAAGCAGCATAATCAATGGCGTCAGGCTGGTAATTCTCTGCACGCACACCAAGGGAGATGGCAGGAGGGCCTGTTGATCGAGGTGGGTGTGAAGGCACAGAGGAGAAATTAAGAGTGTTGAAGGGGATTCCTCGTTTTGCAAGGTAACGAACAGCTTCCGTGACATCCTTGCATGTGCGGATGCATTGCAGGGCAGTGGCTGGACTGTCCACTGCAAGGAGCCAATCAACACTTGCCGTAGCATTTGTGGCCTGGAGAAAGTACATTTTATCCTCTTTATTGTCCTTCATCACTCTCGGCTCAATTGTCAGATAATGTTCTCGCCGTTCATGCAATGGACTAAGACTCGATAAACTGAGATCCCATGACAAGGTTAGCGATGCGTCCAGAGGGTCACAGATTAAACGTGTGACGAAGTCGAAGATTGGGCCCTTGTATTTGTGGGCCACTTGAGAGTGAGTATCTTGCAAAATATTGAGTGTCCGGTCCAATTCAGCAGTTGACGGTGTGGGACCCTTGAAGCAATTGGTGTCATCCCAATCAAATTCAAAGTGATCATAAAGGTGGACGTCGAGAGCACTCGCAAATGTTGGAGCTGCTGCGGCCGTGTGGCGATCACCAGCACCATGGATGGAAAGCACATCTCAGTGCCAGTGTTCCACGGGAAGAGGACCCATAGGTATTGCTTGGCTCTCCGAATGAACAGCAGGTTACCACACCTCGCCTTCTTCCAAAGGGTCAAAATCATCATATTCGTCATTCCCGAATGGGTCTTCATTGTCCGGCGCATCAGGATCAAATTCAGTGCAGATGTCCCATTCCCTGTCGAAGGCATTGTACCACATATGCTCTGCCGGCTTCTCTTCCCACAGATCCTCCACCTCTCTGAAATTGACTCTCGTTCTGATGCGAAAGCCATCCACATCCAGCCAACGAAAGACCACAGCCCCTCTCTTCCCTGGTGCACGATAGCACTCACTTTCCTTCTGGCGAGCTAAGCGGGCAGTCTTTTCTTGCACACTCTCCAACGTGGCAATTTTCTCATGGCGGGCTGCTTGTCGAGCAAAGAATTCCTGCCAAGTTTCTCCATACTTTTGGCGAGAGCCCGGGCTTGGCTGAGGAATTTTTTTGGGGGAGGACAATATGTCAGCAGTAGAGCTAGACAGCAGCTGGGGGGGTGGCTCCATCGCCTGCTGAATGGCAGCCTGGACTTGTGCATTGCTCGGTAAGTACTTTTGCACCTCAGGTTGAGGTGAAACACGTAGGGGTTTGTCGAGAGTACTCCATACAAACCAGACAGGAATGTGGACTCTGATGAGTCTCAGGATGTGTTCCAGCCATTTGCATTCATGCACATTTATGACAACACCAACTCTTGGAACCCTGTTGCTGAAATCGGCTATGGGTGAGTCCCGCAGTTGCTGAACCCATTCAGGGTGGATATTAACTTCCTTAATGAGCATCTTCACCCAGTACGGGTCGTCGCCGTATGGGGGGGGCAGCTGTGTAGAATGAGATGCCCATCGAACATAATGCCATCAGCGGGACGAAAGCATCTCAGGATTTAATGGCACATTTCCTGGCAGCATGTTCGCATTTATGAATGCGGAGGTAGCCGTACGTGTGAGGGAGGGGGAAATATCTGTATTCAAGTGGGAAAAGGGCACCTGGAGCTCGTCCCAGTAATTCCTGGGCGACCGTAAAGAGAGATGTTTCGAGGTCCTGCCATTTTTCACAGACGGCAGTTGATAACTGGAAGCCACCATGGGCATGTTCGATGGGTAGCGACTTGTAATCACAGACTAGACGCTGTATTAACGGGTGATCCCATCTGACTGTACAAGGCGAAAATGGGAGTTGCGGAAGGTCATTTCGGGACCAATTTGTTCGATGGGTCCACTGCAGTTCTGGATCATCACAACCAAAGCCGTAAACGCCAGGGAATGCGGATAAGGGACCCGCGTTTGGAGAAGTGATGACATAGTTGTCGAGGATGAAGGTTTCAAGCGGCATCTAACAGCAGTTCGTAAGTTAACAGAATAAATGCAATTTTGAAATGGTACATACGGACGAGACGAAAAAGATCAAGCGATGTAAGTTGTCAAATGACGGGAACGGGGTTTGTACAGGCGGGCAAGAATGGATTGAGGTGCACCAAGTCAGAAAGTGTCACGACTAGTAGCCGCGCTATCTGGTGTCGCTCAAAGGGTTGCATGATGTCGGAGATCGGAGGTCGGCCTGACGGCTAGGTGCTGTAGCGTGGGGGCGACCGGATGTTATTGAGGATATGAGCGCTTATACGTGAGACTCGATCAGATGTTCGAGACTCCAGGGATAAGGTTTGAGAATGAAGAGTGATAAGGGTTTTTGATTTGAACTTCTATCGGCGTCGTTGTACAACTACTAGGAGATGGTACAGGAGGTCAAAGTTAAAATAAGCTATTGGTACTTCGATGCTTTTTATACGCTTCCTCCCCTTCCGCAGTATCGATGAGTCGTAATAAGAATGACTCGCTTTTCGTCGTACGATGGGTCGGAGGGCTGACACATTCGTGTTGTTCCTGCCTCGTAATCGCATTGCCCCCGGCATTGCTGCGGTTTGTAATCGTGCCGTCTCGGCGTGTGGACGCGTCAGCAGATTCGTATACTTCGTGGTACGCGTCATCACGGTTTCCCCATTCATCGTAAGGGTTATCGTTGCCGTGTGACGTGTCGTCGTTGGTCGTGGGAGGCCGGTGGAATACGACAGTGGTCAGGGGGATCTCGGGGTCGGTGATGTCGTAAGTCTGTCGTATCCCCCATAGTAATGAAGCCAAAATGAGGATGAGGATGAGAAAAAAGATAAGGATAGCAGTGGTCATTGGATCGATCATGGTTAAGGGTCTGGGCGCTGTGTGATGGTGGTTTGATGGAGAAAGAGACAGCGTGGGAGTCAGGGATATCAACCTCCGGTCACGTGGATGAATCGTGGGATTTTATGAGAGGAGGGTCGAATACGTGAAGGTGTGTTGGTGGTATAAAGTCTCGTCGTTCTTCGGTCTTCATCCTTCAGCATGCGATGTTTCCCCACTCTTCTCACCGTCTTACATTCTTCAAGACGTCTGCTCTGTTCAATCCAACCCCCCCTATCACGGTTAATTGTGTTACGCATCACTACGCCCTCTCGCTCTCGGACGCTGATCGGGATTTGTATTGGGCTACTGGTCGGTGTTTCGCTTGCGGGAAGGCGAAGCATCGCACGGAGTGTTGCCCACTTTTTGTACGCAACAAGAGGCTTCTGTGCGAGTTATTGGAGAACCCGTACGGTGAGTTATTCCGTTTCCTTCTGTCGTTAATTATGTTCTGATGATCGTTGGTTTCCCTCCAGCGTTGGACGATGCGTTCCCCCCCTCTCCGGTTCCGTCAGCCTCGATGCCATCGCTCGAGACGGTCTCGTGGGCGAACTGCGAAGACGACCTCTGGCTGGGGTATCGTAAGTCCCAGCCCCGCTATCGTTTCGGTCTTGCTGATCGGTTTACTCGGAACTGTCGGGCAGCGATCGAGAAGGCGTTAGAGAATGCCGTTCAGGATCTGGTCGAAGAAGGTTCTCTTCCGGTCGACACAGGGCGTAGGGTATCCGAGTTGGATCCCTTTATCGTAGAATAGTGTTGGGGTATGTTCGTAGTCGTACTCCCTCCAGGGGAGTTTGTAGTCCGTAGTCTGTTGCGTCCTGCCCCTCTCTGAGGGGTTGTAAATGTAAATGTATTGCTTCGCCCCGCTCTGCATGGTGTGAAATAAGTTGTGAGTCTGAGAACTGGAGAGGATCGTCATGAAAATATGGGAAAGTAAGGAAAAATGTGTAGGGGGTGACGTATTTTCATGACAGAAAGCCTAGTTTTCGCTTGTACTCCGTACAGGTGAATGATGAGGACGCCAAAAGCTCGCTTGTACTTGGTACAGGCGAACGGCGAGGAGTCTAGGAGCGCCACGAAGCCGAGAGCTTGCTTGTACTTGGTACAGGCAAACGATGAGAGGGATGATTTGCTCACTGGTGGATTGAGTGCCACGGAGCCTAGAGCTTGGTACAGGCGAACGATGGATCGGAAGAATTTTGCTCGCTTGTACTTTGTATGGGCAAACAATGGGAGAAGGTCGCGTTCACTTGTACTCAGTACAGGTAAACAACGCGCATGTCTTTAATTTCCTTTTTTGGACGGTTAACCGCGGTTTAGCTGTTGCCACAACGGTCCGGTCCAGCTAATATACCATATATGGGTTAACCGTTGTTAGCCGTAGCCGGACCGAGCCGGACCGCGCCGTTGCAACACTACTAATGAATAGAAGAATCTCAGAGAAATGAATAGGAATCGGTACTCCTAATTATATCTTCAAGGTCGACCATGTAACAAGTTTCAAGTTATGGAATTTTGCTCATTGTCAGAAGTCCGTGGAGGCCGAAAAATTACCTCTTTAGCTGTAGTCGGAAAAAGAGGTTTCCAGCCTATCTTGGAATCGGAACTCTTCCACAGACGGGGCACGCACGTTCACAACGATCTTGGCTGATACCTGTTTTGCAAGGATAAAAATAAACGACAGAAAACAAAAATATCTCTTCACCTACTCGAAGCACACAGAATGGCGTCAGCTCTTTGAATTTGTTCTCATCCTTGACTGAAGAATGTTCACGGAAGCCATTTGAACTGTCCTTATCGATACTTTTGATGCAGTAGTTTGCGTAAAGGGGGTTTGGACCACAGTTCGTACTAAACTATGCCGGCTCCCGGTGATGTGCGGCCGAGTTGTGCCAGTGGCACAATTGTGAATCCAACAACACCGACGATCGCAACCCGACTTGGTATGTAGTGATGTTCTTATAGTTCGGCAATGAACTCTTCTTTGAGATCTGGCCTCATCTGATTTCAGACAACAGCTTAGTACCAGCCACGAGGGTTTGATTTTCTCGAAGCACAGCCCGCACCACACGGTCTTGGTATTCCCAATCCCAATTGAATGATTAATAGTCTCTGCGTGTAGCTTGGATCTGAAAGCGTTGGTCCCTGCGAGCCGGATTCATCTCTTTCATCATGTCGGGCCTGGGCCTTACTGTCCCTGCGATACCATACTTTCGTCAACAACCTGCTCGTACGGTGTCCGTCATATTTTCATTCGCACGGGGTGTGCGTATGAAGATTAGAATGCTCTACGCTTGTTGTGGGAATGTCAAGCTTTCAGAAAATTGAGCGCCTACCATCGAGACGTCGGAACAACCGAACCAGTTCATTTCATTGTGCCCTTCCCCCGCCACCCTAGTGGATCGGACTTTCCTGGATTCACAGCTGTGTTTAAAAGTGATGTCGATGTCGATCACAACTCAATTTGGTCCATCGCAGTGATGGGCCAACCTTCAGGAGCTCACGCTGTCCGTTCCTGACAGGTTAATAACACCCACGGAAACTCTCATGGCTGTCTCTACTGGAGTCTTCACATCCTGGGTGATCTTTCTCCCTGGTTACACGCACAGATAAGTACAAACCAGTTAAAATAAGTGACTTATTTATTTACGTGCGATATTGTGCAAAATTAGTTCTCTATCATTCCCGATTCACCGGCATATTCTCCCAGAAGTCTCAACTGTCCTCAATGCAACCAAGATTTTGTTGATTCACCTTGAACGTAAAGGCACCGCCTAAAAATAACCAGCCATAATAACCGGTAAACACGGCAAATGACTCTGAATAGTGAAACGACACCAGAAAGGCGACGAATGTATCATTATGGTTGCAGGGATATGGAGGTTGTAGTACTGAGGCCTTTTTTTAAACTGTCCTCCGAGTCTCTGAGACTTGTCTGTTTCTTCATTTTCAGGCCCCTTGTCTTTAACCCTTGCTTCTGCATTCTCTCAATTGCAATGTGATAGTATCCTGCTCAATGCTGGCTCCCTTGATGAAGAACCAGGACAAGTTACCCCTGAAGCCACCTGTCGTCGTTCTGGACGTTGTGGTTTCGACCGCTCTCAATCCGACGAACGTAGGAAGCTTTAACACCATGGTGAAACCTTCCCTGCGCCTTCAAGCTCATTGTGACCAGTCGGGATGAACGTTTGCCCAAGCGAATCTTGCAAGACTATCGTGGTTGAGACTGGACATCTTGTCACCCGAGACAACAAACGGCATCCGCCGTTTCTTCGAGAAGCCTTTCACTCTCCTTGCAGATGAATACCTCTCGCTCCAAAATTGGCCTGGAAATCAGACAATTGACCGGCCAGCAACTCCTGCCAGCGTTTCCACCTAGACCGAGACACTCATGCAATTCGTGGGAAATGAAAAATCTCTACAAAAGAGTTCCTGGATCTTGTTCTTCGTGGAGACTTTGGAGAAGAGGGGTAGATGTAATTCAGATGATTGTATCTTTCCATGCGGTTACAGGTGCCGTCGTCACGGCCAAGGTTCCTCTCTGTCACGACGGTTTTTTGCACTCCTTGGTGCACCGTAAAGGAAACAGTAATCGACCTCATTCTCAGCAAACGATCGTCAGTCATTCGATAGGGACTGATTCATATCCGTCATTTTTCGTTTGCGGACTTCCTCTGCGACCCTGCAGTCTCACATATATGCCGTTGATCGTGCCACATTGGTGGGAACCCCGCACCTGCTTGTTTTCGATTGATGGAGATTGAGCTTAAATCCAATATATGCGGTTGGACCCCACCTTTGCAATGATGATGTAGACTTGCCGACTCGTTTGCCCAAATCGGTTTAGATGGCAATATCTTCGGGAAACGCCAGTCATGACATCAGCCCGTAGTGAATTATTGATGGATATGGACCATTTCCTCCACCTTCAACTCCTCTACTGGCCAGAAGTGATGGGCTTGATCAAGGAGAGACCTACAGCATCGTCTGCTTTATTTTTTATGGCTCAGTGGGGTAAGCTCTTATGTGTTCTCGAAATCGAAAGTTGGCGATTTCATCATCATCTACAGACGTTTCCTGCCGTCATTTTCCGCAGATGCAGGGGGTTTGTTGTTACTTTCACAACACCACTCGCCACAAGTGCTCCGCATATAGATTTGTCTGCACCCCCGTGGTCACCACACAGGTCTAAAGTTGCACAGCATTTTCTACCGTACTTTCCGTACAGGTTGGCTGTCATTGAACTAGAAAGTGATTGGCCGGCATCTGTCAATCTCTGCGTAGGGCACACAGGCAGAGTTGAATAGTTAGGTTCTCGCTAGATGGAAGACGTATCGTCTCGGGTTCCGTTGAGAGCACGACCCGTGTTCGGAGTCCTAAATTTATTTAGGCTCGGTCTTTTGTGACCTGAGCCCACCAAAATCAAAATGTCCGATCTATCGTTGCGGCAAACGCCGGTTTGTTTGTGTTTGCATCCTCTCGTCAGAGCCTTGGGTTCGACCACCGAACAAGAACCAAGACGGCGCCGCCCATGTAAGACTTATTTTTATATCTTGTATTTGATTCTAACTACCAATACGCCAGGTGATCGCATAATCTACCACTAGCACGACCATCATGATCCCCTGCCACATCCACGACAGCAATGGCTGCGAACCCGAACCCGATCGCATGCGCACGCAAATGAAGGTGAATGACGAGGTCGACTGAACACACTATGGTATATTTTTTTCACACCATTTTCAACATCATTTTTATTCTGATCACTCAACACGACACAGCACTACCAACACCACTGTCAACTCGTGCTGCATACTACGCCACGCAACAACTGATCACGACCCACCTGTCTACACGCCCCACGCAGCGGCAGCGTGGACGACATGTACGATGCGTCGGGATACCTGCGCCGAGGTGAAGCGCTCCTGCACCGGTGCCACGTCATAGACCAGCAGTAAAATGACGCCCACATACGCAAGCGAGAAGGAAGACGGCCGGCGTCCTAATTCGCCACCCATGTAGCGCGTATAACATGTCGGGACCCACAGTCCAGAACAAGAGGTCTGCGTACGCCAGCACCCCAGGTCAGAATGGTGTAGGGGAGAATGCAGTCATCATTCAGACCGCGTTTGTACCAAAACCGAATTACTACAAGCGATCTCATTCATTGTTTCGCCCT
The DNA here is from genome assembly GCA_963555575.2 of Hygrocybe coccinea. Lineage (NCBI taxonomy): Eukaryota > Fungi > Basidiomycota > Agaricomycetes > Agaricales > Hygrophoraceae > Hygrocybe > Hygrocybe coccinea. The sequence goes on along the minus strand of OY741994.1, from coordinate 1,598,626 downwards.
AGTTGTATATATTGTCTACTCGCTAATGTCCATCACATGTAATTTCTTTGTTATCTTCTCAGTGTCGTGGTAACCTATAATCCGCTTGATTATTGGCTTGATGTTATTGTTCGCTGGCATTACACGCTTCCTGATAGCATCCTAGAATCCTTGTATTAGTCGAGATAATCAGACTTCACCGTAAATGAAGTTTTACCTGAGTGAAACTACTGTCGAGTAAGGCAATAGAGTGTAGAACTGTCAACATTTTGAAGTTTTGGCCTTTCATCGGTACAGCTGTGAAAGTTATTTGAACTTCGACAATGTCCCCGATGCGAAAATTTTGTGGTTTGGCGTCCTTGTATCTGGTTTGGACTGTAACTATCTGCGTATACATTGTGAGATGTTTTGTAGCACACTACCTGATATTTCCTTCAACGTCGACCAGGCAATTAAAATCATAAACCTTGTTTTCTTCACCATGTACGTAGCCTGATTTTGCCATCGCTTCCAGAATGCCACAGGGATCTTCTGTTTCCGTGAACGGTACATGCTCCATTCCAGGTGCATCTTTCTTAGGTGTGAAATACCTGTTCGAAAGGTCAAGAGTTGAATGTCCTGCATACGTCCCCGCGCTCCAGAGGCCAAGTTTTCCATCAGGAAATTGACGTGAAAATAGGGAATACATTTCTTGCACGGAGCTCACTGCGTCGTCAAAAACAGTTGTTCCTGCCCCTGTGATAGAAATCCCTTGTCTCAGGAATCTGTAGCGTGTAGGCGTTATACTGAAGGTATGATATGAGATACTCTTCTGCCAGTAGTGTCAGGTGAAATGGTTAACTATCTCCTTGCAATTGGCACAAAGTCGTAGTGCATAACTCCTTGCAATTGCAAGGAGCATAGTTGACTTTCTGCTTGCATTTGCCAGGGGGTATAGTTAACTGTATCCTGGCTGTTGCCAGGGGTAGTTAACTATGGCATTGCACTTGCTAGGGGGGCATAGTTAACTTTGTCATGGCATTGTTAGGGGGGGGTAGTTAACCACTGCCTTGCAATTACTATAGGGGTTTCAGTTCACTTTCCTCTGGCAGTTGCCAGGGGGGGAAGTTGACCATTCCCTGGCAATTGCTAGGGGGTGCAATTCACTTTATCCTGGCAGTTGCCAGGGGGTTAGTTAACCACTTCCTTGCAATTGCTAGGGGGTGCAGTTCACTTTCTTCTGGCAGTTGCCAGGGGGGTAGTTAACCACTTCCTTGCAATTTATAGGGGGTGCAGTTCACTTTATCCTGGCAGTTGCCAGGGGGGTAGTTAACCATTCCCTTGCAATTGCTAGGGGATGCAGTTCACTTTATCCTGGCAGTTGCCAGGGGGGTAGTTAACCATTCCCTTGCAATTGCTAGGGGATGCAGTTCACTTTATCCTGGCAGTTGCCAGGGGGGTAGTTAACCACTTCCTTGCAATTGCTACGGGATGCAGTTCACTTTCTTCTGGCAGTTGCCAGGTGGGTAGTTAACCATTCCCTTGCAATTGCTAGGGGATGCAGTTCACTTTATCCTGGCAGTTGCCAGGGGGATAGTTAACCACTTCCTTGCAATTGCTAGGGGTGCAGTTCACTTTCTTCTGGCAGTTGCCAGGGGGGGCAGTTAACCATTCCCTTGCAATTGCTACGGGATGCAGTTCACTTTATCCTAGAAGTTGCCAGGGGGGTAGTTAACCACTTCCTTGTAATATAATGGGGGTAGTTAACCATTCTATTGCAATTACTGGTACAATTCACTTTCTTTCGGCAGTTGCTAGTGGGCAGTTACCCATTTGCTTGTCAATATAATTTGAAATGCAAATATTCAAGGCATGATTAAAGGCACAGGGCATAGCAAAATGACAAAATTATTCTTTTGACCACATTGTCTCACTTTTACCATCAGCCTTCAGAGAAGCTACCTATTCCCACTGACAATCTATCTCAAAATTCACTTCAGTCACCTCCTGCCACACTGCATCCAGCTTGATTAATTTACTGTACGGAATCAAGCTGGATGCTATGGCATTTGTGGTAGCTGCCATTCATGTTCCAAAACACATTCAGTCACGTTAAAACATGTCCAGTCATATCTCAAACACATTTAATCATGTTAAAACATGTTTAGTCACATCTAAAACATGTCCAATTACACCTAAAACACATCCAATCACGTCCAGTCACATTAAAACATGTTCAGTTATGCATAAAACACGTCCAGTGATGTCTAAAACACGTCCAGTCACGTCCAGTCACGTTAAAACACGTCCAGTTATGTCTAAAACACGTCCAGTCACGTCCAGTCACCTTAAAACACGTCCATTTATTTCTAAAACACGTCCAGTCACGTCCAGTCACGTTAAAACACGTCCAGTCACGTCCAGTCATGTTAAAACATGTTCTCAAAAACGCATCCAGTCATGCCCAAAACATATCTAATTATATTGAAACACATCTAGTCATTGTCAAAACTTGTTAGGTTTCATCCCAACACATCCAGTTATCACTTGCATTTCAACTCATTCAATTCTATTATAGTGGTATAAGGGTATGTGAGTATGGTTTCAGAACTAAGCTTCAGACCATAGTATAATGGCTTAACACATTTGTTATAAAATTTGAAGCAAAACATCGGACTAAACAGTTGCTAGTGTTTGAAGTGTTACTATAACCAAGCCTATTGCATTTCAAAAACAAGCTTCGGACTATAAGCATTCAGACTAAGGGTTTATATAAAGAGCTTATGCTTTTTGAAGCAAAACATCGGACTACAAGCATTCAGGATAAAGCCTTCTAATACTCCAATGTTTTTTTTCTTCAAAACTTCATAGGCCTTTATGGTAGAAGAATGCCTGATGTTTTGCTTCAAAAAGCATAAGCTCTTTATATAAACCCTTAGTCTGAATGCTTATAGTCCGAAGCTTGTTTTTGAAATGCAATAGGCTTGGTTATAGTAACACTTCAAACACTAGCAACTGTTTAGTCCGATGTTTTGCTTCAAATTTTATAACAAATGTGTTAAGCCATTATACTATGGTCTGAAGCTTAGTTCTGAAACCATACTCACATACCCTTATACCACTATAATAGAATTGAATGAGTTGAAATGCAAGTGATAACTGGATGTGTTGGGGTGAAACCTAACAAGTTTTGACAATGACTAGATGTGTTTCAATATAACTAGATATGTTTTGGGCATGACTGGATGCGTTTTTGAGAACATGTTTTGAGTATGACTGGATGTGTTTTAGGCATGACTGGACGTGTTTTAATGTGACTGAACGTGACTGGACGTGTTTTAGGCATGACTGGACGTGTTTTAACGTGACTGGACGTGACTGGACGTGTTTTAGACATCACTGGACGTGTTTTATGCATAACTGAACATGTTTTAATGTGACTGGACGTGATTGGATGTGTTTTAGGTGTAATTGGACATGTTTTAGATGTGACTAAACATGTTTTAACATGATTAAATGTGTTTGAGATATGACTGGACATGTTTTAACGTGACTGAATGTGTTTTGGAACATGAATGGCAGCTACCACAAATGCCATAGCATCCAGCTTGATTCCGTACAGTAAATTAATCAAGCTGGATGCAGTGTGGCAGGAGGTGACTGAAGTGAATTTTGAGATAGATTGTCAGTGGGAATAGGTAGCTTCTCTGAAGGCTGATGGTAAAAGTGAGACAATGTGGTCAAAAGAATAATTTTGTCATTTTGCTATGCCCTGTGCCTTTAATCATGCCTTGAATATTTGCATTTCAAATTATATTGACAAGCAAATGGGTAACTGCCCACTAGCAACTGCCGAAAGAAAGTGAATTGTACCAGTAATTGCAATAGAATGGTTAACTACCCCCATTATATTACAAGGAAGTGGTTAACTACCCCCCTGGCAACTTCTAGGATAAAGTGAACTGCATCCCGTAGCAATTGCAAGGGAATGGTTAACTGCCCCCCCTGGCAACTGCCAGAAGAAAGTGAACTGCACCCCTAGCAATTGCAAGGAAGTGGTTAACTATCCCCCTGGCAACTGCCAGGATAAAGTGAACTGCATCCCCTAGCAATTGCAAGGGAATGGTTAACTACCCACCTGGCAACTGCCAGAAGAAAGTGAACTGCATCCCGTAGCAATTGCAAGGAAGTGGTTAACTACCCCCCTGGCAACTGCCAGGATAAAGTGAACTGCACCCCCTAGCAATTGCAAGGAAGTGGTTAACTACCCCCCTGGCAACTGCCAGGATAAAGTGAACTGCATCCCCTAGCAATTGCAAGGGAATGGTTAACTACCCCCCTGGCAACTGCCAGGATAAAGTGAACTGCATCCCCTAGCAATTGCAAGGGAATGGTTAACTACCCCCCTGGCAACTGCCAGGATAAAGTGAACTGCATCCCCTAGCAATTGCAAGGGAATGGTTAACTACCCCCCTGGCAACTGCCAGGATAAAGTGAACTGCACCCCCTATAAATTGCAAGGAAGTGGTTAACTACCCCCCTGGCAACTGCCAGAAGAAAGTGAACTGCACCCCCTAGCAATTGCAAGGAAGTGGTTAACTAACCCCCTGGCAACTGCCAGGATAAAGTGAATTGCACCCCCTAGCAATTGCCAGGGAATGGTTAACTTCCCCCCCTGGCAACTGCCAGAGGAAAGTGAACTGAAACCCCTATAGTAATTGCAAGGCAGTGGTTAACTACCCCCCCCTAACAATGCCATGACAAAGTTAACTATGCCCCCCTAGCAAGTGCAATGCCATAGTTAACTACCCCTGGCAACAGCCAGGATACAGTTAACTATACCCCCTGGCAAATGCAAGCAGAAAGTCAACTATGCTCCTTGCAATTGCAAGGAGTTATGCACTACGACTTTGTGCCAATTGCAAGGAGATAGTTAACCATTTCACCTGACACTACTGCTTCTGCATGAGCTGTCTATCATCGCACTCACGAAGGCCTTTCCATTATGGGTGGAAGCTTTGTCTCACAAACAATGCCTTGCACCGTAAAGACCATCTCTTCTACTCCCCCATTGTTCTCAGCGGTAGCCTTGAGCACTCGCCATGTTGGCGGTTGATCCATGCGAGTAACATGGAATTGTTGCGTCCAATTTGTCGCCTGCAAGTGCATGCGCTTTGAGTGAGTGATCAATGGTCATGAATGGCTCTGATTTACCCACCTTCGTCAAGTTGGCAGGCAGACGGCTTTCATCACCTCCTCGTTCCGAAGCTAATTTCTCTAGGGCAACTCCTAAGGTAAATTTTAGTTTTGTACTACCTAGATTCGATGAGTCTACTCACGCACGCCTTTAAGGTCATAATTTTGGTCCATCACACTTGAATGAAGTGCTATCGTGTTTTTCAGTAGCCTACGTGTACGAGATCTGTTATCCTTGCCTTTAAGCGTTTAAGATGTCTGACGACTTACCCAACCTTAATCTCTTCCATCCTGTCATTCACATAGATGTGTTTCGACGTGCTTCCATTCAGTATGCTTCTGCTCCCTATTCCACCTCAATCGTCTCTATGCCGTGCAGCTTACCGCGGTGTTTGCTCTGAAGCTTAATGGGCATGCCACAGCGTGCGGATCAATGACCATGGTAAGCTAGGTTCTTACAGACACCTCGCACCATTCATGCAATAACATTTGATATTGCTAGCTACCAATGCTGGGCCTGCCGCCATTATGACAGGTTGGGCTGGATTCCTACTGTATATTCTGCAGTGTTCATGCAATGTTGTGCTACTGAAGTTGCGTGGTTGACGGATTGCAGCGCGTGGTCTTGCTGTAGAGCCGGGCCCGAGTGCGGATCAACGGGGATTCATCATGCTGTTTCTTTCCGCGTTCACACCATGTCAGACTGAAACTGAGCGGGCCTGCCAGGTTTGGTAGGCTTTGTGTTTCTTGTTTTGTTTAGGCAACAGGCCCAAGGGTATACATTGGATCCTTCATTGGTAGGCGCGACAGGATAACAGTATCCGAGTCTTTGTTTAGCATGACGCGTGAATCACATGACCGCTTGTCCTTGTTTTGGAACCAACGGCCTTCATAGAGAAGTCTTCTCATTGCCATCGTATTGACTCGACATGCTGTCAGCACACGACTGTGTGGCGTACTCGATGTGTTCCGTGGCCTTCTTGACTCTCCGCGAACTTAAGCCTGGTAACATCCGCATCCCCGTTGCGTTCTTAGTTCCAATATCTAATCTCATTGCTCATGATTATACTTTTTTAGTTGTATATAAATCATCTCCTGCGCCATACACCAGCATATCCAAGTTTTCCCAATTTACCTGTCGTCACTATGCCCAATCATACGTCTGCTGCGAAAAAGTGGTCAGCATTGCTCCACTTTCCCCAACTATGATATGTTCTCAATTGCATTCAGCACCGCCAAATCGGTAACAAAAAAGGTCCACCTGACGGCTGGCACACCGAGTCCTAATCGGTACTACTTAGTTGTTATTTTATTGTGTTATTCGTGCTCATGCAGACTAGGAAAACTACCACAAAGCGCAAGACGCGAGAGGTGATTTCTGATTCTGACATGTATGTCAATTCATTGTATTCAGGGAGAGCTACTTACTTCATTATTCTATCCAGTGAGATTGTCGAGAGTCCCAAGAGCCCTTCGAAGAGAAAGCGAACGTCTGTGTCTAATCCTGCCCCGGGTTCTGCCGATTATGAAAATCTTCCTCCTGTTTCCATCATGTTCGTGCCATCTCATTCTGTTTACTGCTTTTGACTGACACCTCTCAGGGCCCAGGTTGAAGCAGCGCTTCTTGGTTCGAATTCTCCTATTGCCTTTGGTAGCGCTGATGAGGCAGACTTATCCACTGAGGAGGAAATCGCGAGGTTTGTTTTCTCTTCTTGAGTCTATCAATGTTCTGATAATCTGGTTTCTGCCCGCATTGTGAACAGGTCCACCAGTGCAAAGGGAAAGTCTACATCTACGAAAGGTAAACCCACAGCCGCCAAGGGACAAGCTGCAGCAGAAAAGGGAAAGCGTCACGTCATTAGTAGCGAACCTGAAGTGTTATCCGGAGGGGCCGACTTATCCACCGAGGAAGAAATTTCAAGGTTCATTTATCTTCTTGAGTCTTTTTTTTTTTGCCTGCATTGCGAACAGGTCTGCCACCGTAAAGGGAAAATCTACAACTATGAAAAAGAAGCCCACAGTCGCCAAGGGAAAAGCTGTGGCAAAGGTTCTCAAGGCCAATCTTCCTTTGTCGTCGTATGTGTTTTGCTCCTCAGTCTGCCATATCCTGACCGTCTACTTCAGCCCTGAAATAGAACTCTGTGATGCTCCCACTTCTCCGGCAGCGAAGGGAAAAGCTCTCAAGGCCGATCTTCCTTCTCTGTCGTATGTGCTTTACTCCTTAGTCTGCCGTATCCTGACTGTCTACTTCAGTTCTGAAACGGAACTCCGTGATGCTCCCACTATGAAAGACAAGCCTACAGCCGCTGAGGGAAAAGCTGCAGCAGCAAAGGGAAAGGCTTTCAAGACCAATCTTCCTTCTCTGTCGTATGTGCTTTGCTCCTCAGTCTGCTGTAACCTGACTGTCTACTTCAGCCCTGAAACAGAACTCCGTGATGCTCCTGCTTCTCCTACACGGCCCCGTTCCACGTGTGTCACATTGTTAACCGTCTAGGTCATGTCTCATGCATTAGTAGCAGACCTAAAGTGTTATCCGAAAAAGCTCGCCTTATCAATGAGCAGTCAGTATATTTATGCTTCGCATGTTGGATTCACTAATTTTTTTCGTTGAAGGACTCCACCTCGTGCTCAGAAACCCTCCATATTGGAAAAGGTTGATAATACTGCGACGTATGTGTACAGTTAAACTTGTTAAACTCTTACACTCATTCCCTATTGATACAGGCTTCTTGTTGCCGCCGCCGTTGACAACGAAGAGGAAAAATTCAGGGATCTCGCGCCATCCCTCATCATCAATTCGTGAGGTTGCTTTATGTGACTGTTTTAGTATGACTCATGAAGGACCAGAGATGTCGATGAGGACAATAACAGTCTGGTGAAATTGGAAGATGATAGGGTCTCATTGGATGATGAATTGTATATCTATCTCAACAATCTAAGGTGGCTTCACTCATGATTCACCACCAGGGCCAGTGTTTCCGGCGAAATCGGCAATGATGAACATGATGAAGATCCCAGTGACGTTGGTGAGGATGATCAAGATCCGAGTTCGGCCGTAATGCGCGCCGACCTGCAAGATGTGAATTTACTTAAGATATACGAGAATCTTCCTAATCTTCGGTATGTTCCCCCTTGTTGTCTTTATATATGATTTCATTCCAAGCTTTGCAGCCGCTTCTGCGATGTTCAACCCTTTGCGTCCAACTTTCAAGTTGACTCCGAATCACCTCATGTCTCTTTTTCAACTTTGATTAAAACTCTTTCCAAGACTTCGATCGAGTACGTATTCCCTTCTCACGTTATCTATGAAGACCTTGCTTACTCCTAATATAGATCTTTGTTGAAAGGTTTGGTCTTTGTTAGATCTGGCAACTTTGTCAACACAAGTCGAATAGATCCTCAGCAGCTCATTGTTGAGGCTCACCGTCTCCATATTGCTGGAACCAATAATAATGCAGTGGGAATTATGCTTGGCGTCACTACAGAGTGCCATATTGTGTCGGAGGGAACAGCTGGTTCCTCGTCTGCACCTTATCCGGTGCACAAAGTCACAATTGTTCCCTTTGCACAAGAGATGCGAAGGGATACATCCCTTTGGGGTCAACTTTTCGGATTCGATGTCATTCCTGGATCAGTTTCCGTCAATGGTATCTCCTTTCTTTCCCGGAAGCAAGGTAAGATTCTTGGTACGATCATTTGCTTATTTTTGCGTCATATTTTCTGTTGTAGCCCAGAGTGCCCCCTCATCGCCAATCAAAGGTGGCCTTTTTATAAACGTTGCAAGTTCCTCAGTTCCCAGCATGCGCCGTGTGGGTAAAACCTCTTTCTATCCTTCCTCGCGTGGTTTCGAAGAAAAAAGTATGTTGTCCTGTTATCCCTCTTGCATGGCTGACTTAACTTCCTTGGTAGTCCCTATCTATGATGGCCGTTCTAAGGCCGGGAAGGCATTTTCTTTCACAGAAGGCGAATTCGAGCGGTTGTCGAATTTACCATTGTATAGGAAAGGAAATGCCGATCTTCCTCCCAGATCTGTGGTCGCAGTGGGATATACGCTGAGTACTTATTTTGGGAACCAGTCTGGGATGAGTATCCTTTCTTCCAACGTTCAGTTTGTCATTTTGTTGGGTATAGCGGCGTAGTTTAAATGTTTTTACTTGTCTCATAGTGGTTGTGTCAATCACTACTTGTGCCTGTGGGTTGTCGTAAATGGACTGGTGAATTGATAAGTCGTGCCCATTGAGCATTGTGATACATTGTCTGCACCCTACAAGCGCAGCACCCAATGACGAAATCAATGGATGGTGGTGTGTATGTTGTGATTGTGCACGTGTACATCCGAGTTGAAAAAACCTTCGTACCCCCACACTTTTCCAATTTCTCAGTATGCGATATCTCAAAATGCTACCAACACTGTTTATATGTTTTTGCCTTTTATCTCTCAAGTTCAAGTTGGTGTTGGGAGTTTGGCCCAGTTTTGGTTCAAGTGGAAGGCGAGCTTGATTGTGCTTGGCTCATTTACTGGCCCTACTCACTTTCACCCTGTGTTTACACCAGCGGGACGACAACTCATTGCCTTTCATTGAATGAGACACTAGACATGACAATGGCAAGCGGTTTATTACCCAGCCTGCCTTGTTTGGTTGTAGGGGAAAATCGTCGGATGTTTGTTTTTTCTGCTCACCTCCATCCTTACTGATTGCCTCGTAACTTGTAGCAGTGAAAGATCAAACCTGGAGCCGGATTTTAGAGGTATACGGTCCCGTCTTCCTTCCAGTCGTGTCTCTAGTGGAAGGTGTGTTCCATTCTACCAACGCCCGTTTTTGCTTTTACACTATTTCTTACATCCATCCTTACTGATTGCCTCGTAACTTGTCGCAGTGAAAGATCAAACCTGGAGCCGGATTTTAGAGGTATACGGTCCCGTCTTCCTTCCAGTCGTGTCTCTAGTGGAAGGTGTGTTCCATTCTACCAACGCCCGTTTTTGCTTTTACACTATTTCTTACATCTATATAGTACTGACCCGTTAACCTGCCGCTATTCGTCAAATACTGGAGGACGTTATAGAACATATGTTTTTTGTCAGTCCCTTGTTGTCGTTGTATTTATGTCATGTCTTTTACTTATACTAGTACATGTGAACTTTCATTAACTAAAGCTGCCACAATGCCTCGAATTTTACTGGTAAGTCTTACTGTCTTTTGTTTCTGTCTTACGCTCACCCTTTCATTCCAGAAATCTACATTTGATTCTGTGTCAGCACCATATTTGTCAATATACTGTTTATGCTGCGTATGCTCGCAGCAAATGTCTTTGTGCAATATGCATGTGTTCGCTACCCATAGCTGGTGTCTGTCTTCGTGTATGTTATACATGCCTGCTGTATCTGCCACCAGTGCTGGTGTACAAAACTTGTCAATATCGTGCTTGGGTTTTACCTGTCTACATTATCAACTGTCATGTTCATGTTACAACTGCAAAATATTAGTTACTCAAATTGCATTGTGTAACTTGCCTAAAGGTGTGTTAGCTGCCTCGCCCAGTTCCCCTCCATCTGTCTGGGATATCAATTCCAGTCATTGTGGTCCAGTATGTTATAGCATATATAATATATGGAGCACCCAGTGTGTTGAAATGACAATACAAAGAACCAGCTTTAATAGTTTCTGGTCACATTTATTCAGGTTTCTTCACAGTCTATTATATACTCTAGCAGAACAAGGCATATACCAACAACTATACAACTGGTCTTTACAGCTTTATGCCACTCCTGAGCAGAACATTGTTACAGAATGTCAAACCCTGTCACTTCTTATGCAGCGTAATTTGATGTCTTCTCATGATTTTCAAGCTCTCTTATCTTGTTCTCACATTCCTTCAAAGATATCAACTTTGTGTAAATATGTTTCGAAAACTGAACTATCTTCTTCATCGCTGGTAAATTTCCACATCATTGGTATTCAACTTCCTGCAAGTTTGAATCTACGCTGGCTGTTTATATCAAACAATATACTACATTTCTGTGGCAAGTTGTTAGATCCTTATTGTTCAAAATTCACCAAATTTTCATGTCCAGCTAATTTCCAATTGGAATGATTATCTACATAATTTTTTCATATCACCTAATTTACAGCAAGAAACATATGACAGCAAGGCAAAATATTGCAGTCCCTGTTGGAGGGGGTAGGTCATATGTATTTTTATCAGAAGCAATAGTACCATTTCTAAAAGATCAAACCAGCAATTTTGATTCTTCACTCAAGTTCATTTTCATTGATCATGTTGATAGTTCAGGCCTAGCATCTTTCTCAAGTGACCAATATGTCCATACAACTATTCCACTACTTCACATTATTCCACATATTCCACTTCGCATGATACATAAAATTGCTCGTCTTCACCATGTTGTCCATTGGGTCACATATACCAAAGAAAGATGTTCTTTCTTACTTTGAAAATCACAACTGTACCACCTGCAAGCAATATTTTAGCATTTTTTCTGTTTCAGTGAGTCAGGCAACAAAGGGATTATGTGCTTAAAAAACAGCGACGTAATGCTCAATGTCTAAATGGACCAGAAGTCCCAAGTCACAGAGTAACCAGCAGCACAAAGTTGAGTCTATGGAGACTCCTAATCAGCAGAAACCCTGTCATGCTTTTCTCCTCCTCCT